>JABUQX010086604.1:0-20000 GCA_015478945.1 Trachelipus rathkii
GTTGAGTTGGAAGAGAAAGAAGCGATAAAGTAGCGAAGTAGTTAGCATATATGTTATACGTTGCTGCTGCTGCTGTTGAGCATACTGGTGATGGCGTTGCTGGCATACAGCTGCTGAGCTTCAATACTACATACATGGCTGGTTGGCTGCTGCTGGCTGGCTGGTTGGCCTGCCATACATGGCAGTTGCTGCTGTTACATATAGATATATATTGCTGGCCATATACAAGTTACGTTGCTGGCTGCTATTGTTGCCATACACATACATACTAAGGCTGGCCATTGCCATTGTTGCTAGCTACGCTGAGGCTGAAGGCAGCTACAAGCTACATGCTGGCTGGTTGTTACTCATATTACTGCTTACACATGCTACTACATGCTGGTTGTTACTACTGCTAATGGCTATATATATATTATATATTATAGTTAGTTATATATATATATATATATATATTATGTTATATATATATATATATATATATATATATATATATATATATATATATTTACAACCTTTCTATAAAATCAATAATTTTCTAAAAATTTCTTCTATATATTTATTTAATTGAATTAATTAAATGTATTCCTCTTTTTTATGATTAAATTATTAATTAATTGAAATATATTTAATTATTTCATCCTAAGTTTTAAAACTTTCAGTGTGTTTTTGACTTCACATTTAATTTTAGCTACCTGGCCACCGGCCCCCTGGCCCCCGGCCCCCTGGCAAAATTCCCGTCCCGGTCGGTCAATAGTTGCCATTATGTTTTATGGGGATTTCATGCTTAAGCAAACCGAATTAGAGCAGAAGTAAGGTGCTGCTGCTATTGGCTGGCGTTGCTGTTGCTGCTGTTGGTTAAGCAGCAAAGCAGCGGCGTTAAAGAAGTACAGAGAGCAGGCTATACTATATATTAAGCAGCATAGCGTTGTTGGCATACATATGTTGGTATTATACATATATTGCTGCTGCTATACTACTATATATAGTTATATTGCTATGTTGCTGTTGGTTATATGCTACAGCATATAGCTGGTAGCATATTGTTGGTTAAGTTATGTTGTTATAATGTTATTATTTACCATTGTTTAACCACATCTAGCAATAATATTGAAGGTGAGGTACAAACTACTTAAATATTTTTTTATTATTTCTTCATAGAATTATTATAATAATATAATAAACATAATATAATAAAGCTAATAAAAATGCTCATTGCTTGTTATAAAAAATGGGGGTCCGTATGTTAAAAGGTGCGTTATTTACACTCAGTATTTGGACTTTTTCGAGAGAATTTAGTGAAGAATTTAGTGAGAATTTAGATGTAAGGGAAGAACATGGTGAAAGATTCACCCAAGATCACGAGTAAGGTACCAGGGACGTTGGGATAGTGTCATGATGGGGGATTATATGTGGTTCTTGATAAGAGAAACCAAATCACTTCAAGAGAAAGCACGATCCACAAAGCACTTTTAAATGCATATTTTTTGACATATTAGAGGCATTGACTTATATATTTTGGGGATATTAGAATGTATCTTATCAAGTAAAGACTTTTTTAAGTTTCTGTTCGTAAATTCAAACCATCAAATAAAAATTTGTAATACGTACCTACAGTGCCATTAACAAAACCATAAAAATGCCAAAACTTAAATATTGCAATAATTCTCAAAGTATCGATGATAGGAAAAATGAAGGTCATTTCTGTATTCAACGTAAATATAGGCTATAAGATTCAATAAAAAATAAAAACAAACATTTTTGTGTTACAGGAATTGTTTTTAATCACTTTGGACACTCCTCAAGATATTGGTCGGTTAAAAGATGTATCTTAGATGAAATTTTTAGATGGATAGGGAGAGGGATCTGTATTTTATATCGTTCCACGTCGACTGCATATGTTTTAAGCATACTATTTAGATCGGAAATTTTCTCTATATGGCCATTCAGTATGGGTTTGCTGTTATTATACTTTAATGCTACATCGAAGTATACAGTTTCATTTCCTTCCTTCACTGCAGCTGTGGCCCTCATTCGATGCCCATGGACATCATCTGATGCACAGACAATACGCAATTGGGAAGGATCGCGGGGTGTGTAAGTGTGTCTAGCTGAAAAATTGGATGTATGATTAGCACATGTATACCAGGATTTTGAAATGATACACAACTTTTAAATATATGTTATAACTCCCATAGCTACAACTTTTTAAAATGTACTACAATGACTGGAGCTGATAACGCTGCAACGATCAGTTTGCTACTGAAGATCATATTCGCTACATTGAACCTATACACCTTTAAACTAGTGACGTCATAAACGTGAATTTTCATGAATCTTTATCATTTATACACAATTAGCTTTTATATATATATATATATATATATATATATATATATATATATATGATATATATATATATATATATATATATATATATATATATATATATATATATATATATTAGGATGCCGAATGAAAAAATCGAATACGAAATACAGAAGACTAGAACCGTATAGTCAGACGAATACCGAATATTCGGCCGAATCATCACTTCGCTATTCGGCCAAGTTATTTCAAAGTTCGGTCATCCATTTAGGAAAAAAAAAAATTTACACTGGTCAACAAAAAAGGTGAAATTTTTCTTGATGGACTTTTCTAGCAGATATATAGATTGGAGGTGCTGATTCCATATATATTCTCGATATGCTGTATCACATCCCTGTTTTCGTGCAATCATATGGATCCTTTTTTGCATACCCCCTAGGGAATGACAAAATTCATGTGCGCAATACTACGTAGGCTGTATTGACGTTACCTTCAGCATATATCTACCAGTAGCAGCAAGTTTCCTGCGGTCGATATTCGGAAGCATGTGATAACTTTAGTACGTCTACATGGATGTTGCCAATGACCTGGATGATGTCCATCATCCATCTGAAATACAGTCGGATGGTCTCGTCATTGTTCACCCAGGGTGAACTGAACGATCTGTATGGGAGAGTTGTATTTGCCGAAGTTGAACTGAGCTGTTAGTTTCGAGGTTGCATGAAAATGACTACTGAACCATGGCAACAAGAGTAACATTTTATCGTAACGGGAGAAGCAGAGCTGTGGAGGCCTCCAGTCGATGGTAACCTTGTGTATTGCAGTGAATTTGTTGCAGGCCAACTACTCGCTATGGGACTCCCGCGTCATGATGCAGGTGAGTGGTTCAAGCTTATTGACACTTCCAAGAGCAGTTTAAAGCGTGTGTTGTTACACAACGGCAAACAGGTATGCTTCGGTTCCAGGGGTACTCGGTACGGATGAGAGGAGTATGCAAAAATCAAGACAGTTTGGAGAGGCTACAATATCAGGTAGATGGATGGTAAATATGCGTCGACCTGAAAATGGTAAACATTTTGCTCGGTCAGCAAGCAGGTTTCACCAAATTTCCCTGCTTCCTGTGCTATTGGGACAGCCGGGCGGCAAAGGATCACTGGACAAAAGAGAATGGTCACCGAGGGTAACCTTGACGCCAGGTGACAGGGAACATCGTACGTGAACCAATTGTACACAGAGAGAAAACATCATCTACCTCCACTACACATAAAACTTGGCTTGATGAAAAAATTTTGTGAAGGAAGGCCCTGGACCATGATGGTGAATGCGTCCGCTATATATGCACGTTTCCTGGTCTGAGGGACGAGAAGAAAAAAGCTGGGATATTTGATGGCACACAAATACGGACATTCCTCCGTGATGCTGCCTTTGCCACAACAATGACTGTGTTAGAGAGAGGCAAGAGCGTGGAATGCTATTTCAGATGTAGCATACAGAATTTCTGGGGAACAGGAAAGCCGAGAACCACTAACATTGTACAGGAACTGTTGTTATCATTCTCATGGATGTAGAATGAGTATAAAGCTGCACTACTTACATCACCTAAGAAAATTTTTGGATAACCTAGGCGATGTTAGTGATGAGCAGGGTGAACGTTCCATCAAGATATAAAGTTCATGGAAGGACGCTACCAGGGCAAGTGTGATATCAATATGATGGCCGACTACTTGGAGCTTGATGAGGGATATTTCAGACGCTATGCACAGTAGATCGTCTACGAAGAGAAGGTTACTACCATCGTAGGTATGTTTACATTAACTAAACCCATTCCCTTCTATTACATTCATTGTTGTCCCATATTACTTTTATTCATAGTTGTATTATATGTTTAACATATATCTATCAAAGACATGTATCATATCATTGCGATTTGTTTCCCTCCCTTCATATAGAGAAAGAAGAGCAGCATATATATATATATATATATATATATAGCATAGTATATATATATATAAGCGAGCAGTTGAAGAAGGCTGTTAAGATATACAGCCAGGTTAATATGTTGGCTAAGTTGCTGGTTATATATGCTACATGCTACTACTGCTGTTGTTATATTGCTGGTTTCATTTACTACATGTTAAAGGGCAGCTAGTTAGTAGCTATAAGAAGCAGCAGCAGGCGCATGCTAAGGCTACATACAGTTGCTGTTATGCCATGTTGCTGCTGTTGTTGCATATGGCTATTATTGTTGTTGTTAAGTTAGAGCATATGACTGTTGTTATATAAGGTTATATATATATATTATTGCTATATATCCAATAATTGTGATAGACCCTTTTGAAAAAGGTAACCTATGTGGCCCTACAAATCTGTGTGTTACACACAATATTCACAAATGCGATGTGATACGCAAACCGATTACATTTTTTGAATCAGCACATCAATAATCAATTGCGAACCCCTCGTCCAAGAAATTTCATGTTTGCCAGTGTTATATACAGTAATAAAACAAAAAGTAAATAACTATTTCTTACCTATAAAAAAAAAACCATTCACATATTAAAAATACTAAATGAAAATTGAAAAGTTTCGTAGTTAAAGATATTAAACTAAAATTCATTTGAATAAGCTCCAAGGTTAAAATGACAACATTAGCAGTTCCTCATTTTCAGGGATAACCTATTTCTTGTGGCTTCATAAATATTTTTTCCCTCCTGTTCTAAATATTCTTTCACCCTTTCGACCGATGACGGTGGAGCTGAAAGGTATTTTTAAAATTATTGTATCAAATTATAAACCATTTCAGTGTTTTTCCAATCAATTGAAGGGAATATCATTGTCTTCACTGGTCAAAGTAGGCAAACTTCTATATATTTGTTTATTTCTTGATGTAATTCCGTATGTAGCTTTTTACTTTTATAACAATAATCACAGTCAGAAGAATGGGACTTTCTTTTCACTCGCACTTTCTTTTCTGTATGACGATTTTTATGCCATAATCCTTTAAAACAATCCATTAAAAGAAGTGAAAATGGAACCTTCAGCTTTACACTTTTCCCACTATGTGAATCATCAAATGTCAGCAGAAGAGTCATCAGAGCCAGCCTCTTCATGCATTTCCACGCCTCAACTGACCATTCTTTTTTTTACTGATCTGATTCTGATTCATGTGTTGAAAATTAGCTTTGAATCGCAGATCTAAGAAGTAGCTACACACAAAGATTTCTTACCACATAGAAAACTAGATAGTCTTCTTTTTCTTACTGATTTCTAAGGTCTTCTCAAACGAGTGTGTACTATTCCACTGAAGCTTTTGCTTTTAATTGCCTTATTAAAAATAGATTTATTACAAATGGATGGGATAACTTTAAGAGTTTAATGCTTGTCTTAGTGATGTTGTCAAATGGCTCAAGTAAATGGAATATCTGCCACTGAAAATCAGTCAACATTTTCTGATTGCATTCAGCAGCGTATATGGATAGGGCAACTTTTTGTTCATTTAAGCATATCATTAGTTCTGTTCCAGCGTGTAGAAACGTATATCTTTGAATTAATTTATGCTGTTTGACATCTCATCTGCATCTGTAAAGTTTTAAGCCCTTGCAGCTGCCGTTGCTGAATGGTGAAAATGAGAGATATGCTTATCTCAAAATAAAATATCTTTAAAAACTTTTGACATAATATTGAATCGTGAATGCATAGTTGCAACATGAATAAAACATGAAATTGATAGCAAGCTACTCTCCCTATACCAGCTACCATGTTTATTCCATATCCTGTATCACTAAATGAATTCCATATTTTTTGAAATATTGAAAAATGCTAAAGGCCCTTATAGGATCTGACAAATGACAAAGATTTTCTCCATATAGGCTTCAAAATTTGGCTATATTTTTATTTTTGGAAAATAAGTTTCTAAAAATTTCAATTTTAAATTGGAAATAACTTTCCCTTATGTTGACGTAATTTTTGTTTTTAAAGTCAATATTCGGCCCTAATAGTTCGGCAAAGCCGAATACCGAATATTCGGTATTTTGGCTGAATAGGCCGAATACCGAATACTTACCGAATATTCGGCATATCCCTAATATATATATATAAGTTGTTGTTAGCAGCATATAGTTATATATATATATATATATATATAGTTATATATATAGTATATATATATATATATATATGTTACAGCAGAAGAAAGATATATAGTTATATATATATATATATATGTTGTTAAGGATAGTAAAATATGCTTTATTTTAAAGCATTTACTGGCTAATTAGAAACCATATAATCGTTGACATAAATTTTTAGCATCGAATATATTTGCAAAGTTATCGAAACAAACATTGTTTAAAACATTTAATGAAATAAATAATAAACTCCACATAAATTAGAGTATCATGGTTGAACAGGCCGAGACATAGTTTTTATATAATTTACATTATTATATTTTTAAAAATGAAATGATATTATAATGATTATTGCCAAAATAAATTATAATCCAAAGAATCAAGCAGGTAAACAGCTCCACTTTCTCCCTGTAGATAGAAAATCCAATGTCCTCTTGTTATTACATGTTGAGGCGTGGTGTTGAATACGAATCCGCTATCCATCTTCAACTTCACAGAATCTACTTCATTAATGGCAAACACTTAAAAATCGATGTTCGTTTTTAAACATGGTTTTTATTTCTTCTTCATTCATCTTTAATAATTCAAAAGCACATTGCGGGCTCGGTCAATTTCAATAAGTTGAGAGTGCTCCAGATAAACGACAACAGTGATGGATGATTGTAGACTCCCGCTAAATGAGAGATTCAGTCCTAATGTCCCCTTTCTCAAAATGTTTAAATGACTTGCGTTACAAGCTGAAAGATCGGCGTTGAGGTCAAATGCATATAAATTACTATTCTTTGAGTATTCTTCAAGATTCCAACCCGTGCCACTTTCACCGCATGAATCAGTGTTGGCTTTTAGATTGTAGAAAGGTCTCGAGCATAGAGATTGTACCCAATTGTATGAAATTTCATAATCACGTCCGTAAGGTTGTCCATTTACATATAAAATGAGACCCTTCAGACCGAAAGGGTCGAATTTATATGGGTATTTTTTAAAATGCCCTGAATATGCCTCTTGCTCTACAATTCCTACTATTACTTTTTGGGGTAGGTTCCCGTTAACAATGTTTGGGATACTGATGCTCGATATCCCCTGCGTGAAATTAAATACTTTGGTTTCAACCCTTCTATTGGGATACTTAGCTGTAGTGGTTAAAATCGATTTCTCAATTTCCAAATGCCTTTGGGGAAATAATTTCACCTTTCTAACATAGAAAAAAGCTTCTAGTAGCTTGAAAATAGGCTCCGAACAAACAGTTGTAGCAGTAGGTTTACTTTTTATTTTAAAACGCAAATATCGGACTTTATCTGGTGAAGCGTATTCTAGCATCTACAGAAGGAAGAATAAGTCTTTCCTGCGAGAAGATATCGACATTTAAACGGCCGTAGAATTCATAAGTGTTATTTATAACTTTTACTGCTTTATCTACGTGTGTAGGCTCATCCTTGAAACTATAAAAACCACATGACTGGAGATTAGATTGTTTAGCATCATCAGAAAAGTTCAGTAAATGTTCTATGTAACTTCTATAAGAATAATTAGCTGCTTACGCCCCGAATGAGGTTTCATTGAGGTAAACGTCAATTTGATTAAAACAAGTATATAGGAAATTTGACTCTGTATACACTATGTGATCGTCACCTGAAGGAAGATCTGTGCCATCAGGCTTTGTCAATTTCGTTTTAAAATATAAAAACACATTAGATAGATCTAGATACTAATCTAAAGTGCCAGGAATATTGAACTCTAGAGGTACGTCGGTGCTGGTGATCGAGTGAGTGGGGTTAATGCTGATGAAATTGGTTTCGTTTACGCTAATCTGGGTAGGGCTCATGGAGAAGAGATCCAATTCGCTCTTGCAGCAGTCTGGGCTAGTAGGATGAAGGAAATGCATCCATAGTGTTATAGTTGAAGCGGATATTTCTTTCTAATGTGAACTTTGCACATCAATGTACCACTTGTGAATGGGTAAGGCCTTCCTTCTACATCCTTTATATGTACTCTTATAGAACCGATCTGCGATCTGCTCAGCGCAGAATAGTGCACATTTGGGAATGTTATTAACCAACTCTCTTTAGGAAAATACACTACTCTTAACAGAGGAGCAGTAATGTCCCCGACATATTGATGATCCACTATATCAGTGTAAGCATATTCCATACCCGGGTGTTTGAGCATTTCAGAGGGTATAAAGGTATAATGTAATACCCTGTCTTGTTTATCGATTAGTTCCTCCCTAGTTACATGTTCGTCTTCTACTGAGCGTATAATCCTTTTTAACATAGTAGGGATATCATGTAAGATGTCTAACCATCCTTGACGCTCATGGACATGTTTTCGCTGCCATGACGATCTCCTGAGAAAAAACACATCGTTATTTCTAAGGTTAATACTAGGCTGTCGATTCCCAATGCGGATTAATACTCTTCATCTTCAGAGGGTTGAATAGCTGTGTTGTAAATTAAATCTCTACACATGTCTGGTTGCAAAAAGCGTATTTAAATAACTGAACATGTAAAGCAGGTACTGATTTAAAAATAGGCTTTCCTTAGTACAAATCTTTCATAAAAGTATTCTTTTGTACCCATCGTAACGCGGTTCAGGTCGTCTGTGTTCTTCACTTCCAATGTAGTTTCAACACAATCTACACTTCTGTAAACATTCATCCAGAAAAGATTGTGGGGAACATTTTACATATCTGTGTTTAATATCACTTCACACAACCCTACTTTATAAACGTCTCTTTCAATCTCAACATGGTTAAATAACTTGGTCGTGAAGTCTGAGGGTTTATTATCAGGATGTAGATTCATTGAAGCCGATGAAGGCAGTGTTAAATAGAAGTGATCTGCACTCGCCATGGTTACGATGAACACTGATTAATGATTCTTAATTTCACTTGCTTTTATATAGGAGTTAAACTAAGCAGGGTATCCCACCCATTTAACCAAATACTGTTTATTTCTACCCTTTCCTTTCGAGCCTAATATCTTTTCAATTTTATACACATTACTTTCAGGACTGAAGCGTATTTTTTGTATTTCCTGTTTATAAAAACCTCTTTTATCTTTTCACCGACTAAATCCTCCAAATAATCTAATTTTAAACCGTTGTAGGGGAAGTTCCGGATATTATGAACTTTGAAAACCTTTGTAGACCATCCCGATTCATAGCCTTTTCTAAACCTTTCCGCCTCTCTGGAAACTCATACATAATCACCCGCGCCTACACCTGAATTATCTTTAATTTTTCTGGCCCTTCGTTGTGACTGCTGCAGGGTCGCTGGCTTTATTTTCAACATTTTTACTTGGGTAGATTTTATAGTTCTATGAAACGATCTATTATAAGGATAAGCAAGATCTTGTAATATGTCAATATGCTTAAAAGTATTCATTTGGGTGAAGTATCGATGCATTTTCTCCTTGATAGTGCGTTGTACTCTTTCAACTCTAGCTGCTTTATTTTCTGAGATGTATTGTAATATCCCATGTTATACTCTTTAACTAATTCTTGAAATTCTCGGCCTAGAAATTCAGTCCCTTGATCCGTCCACAGCATCTGGGGCCAACGCCTTTCATTCTCTATAATTTCTCTCAATGCCTTAGTTAGAGTAGCTGACGTTTTATCTTTTAACGGTTTTAACCATAAATATCTAGAATATACATCAATGGTAAAAAGTATGCATTGATACCCTTCATTGTACGAGTTATATTTAACCATTTCGGATAAGTCCAATTGCCGTATGCTATCGAGGTAGGGGGCTACGAGCAGGTTTTTGTAGAGTGAAAGCTTCGTCACCCTCTAAATATGCTTTCAGCTCTTTTTCCCGATGTCCGGAAACCTTGAGGAAAACCTTTGGCGAATCCGCTCATAATATTAGGCTCCTTCCACCTGTAATATACTTTATCAACCACACTTCCTTACCTCCATTGCTGGATTCTGACATAAGTACAAACATTTATATATATATATATTATAATACTATATATATATATATATATATATATATATATATATATATATATTATATATATATATATATATATATATATATATATATATATTATATATATATGTAAAGAACAAGTTATAACATTTTTAAAGCTTCATTTTATTAAATATGCACATATAGGTCAATCATCAACTATATATATATATATATATATATATATATATATATATATATATATATATATATATATATATATATATATATTATTATATATATATATATATATATATATTATATATATATATGTAATTATATATATATATATATGTACTTATATATTAATATAATATATATATATATATATATATATATATATATATATAATATATATATAATAATATATATTATATATATATATATATATATATATTATAATATAATTAATATTATATATATATATATATATATATATATATTTACAGATTGCTACCCCTCACTTGCTGGGCCCTTTTAAAGGAGAGGGCAGAAAATGAAATATAGAAAACCCCACCCAAGCTCAAGCCTAACGCAAATCTCTCAGGTGAGCGCAGACGTGGGCTTGAAAGAGAGGAAGATTAATCAGTAGGAAAAACAGAAGATGGCAGGGAGTTCAGAAAAGAAGTGGCTGGAAAGAAGGGGGCACCACAACGAAACGAGTCTGGGATTCTCAATACTCACAAAAAATTCATGCGAGAGCATGGCACCCTTTGTATTGTGAGGGCGGCACAATGGATGTGGAATGCGAGCGGCCAACTCTCTTGAGCATCTACCGTTGTAGTACCTATAGAAAAGAGATAGTGCACCAACGTCAATGTCGCAGAGAGTGAGGGGGTCAAGAGATTTGAAAGTAGGCGACAGTTAATTAGTCTCTTAGCTTTTAGACTCAACTCTGTCCATAGAAGGTGGAGCCGGGCCCCCCCAGATGGTGAAGACCAGTAAAACTCCAAACAGGGCGAAATAAGGCTAATATACATGGCGTAGCTGTGGCAGAAGAAAAAAATTCCCGCAACCTGAACGGAACTCCCAGTTTCTTTGGGGCACCTTAGCAACCGTTGTGATATGAGGTTTTCAAAATAATTTTTTTGTTTATGTTCAGTCCAAGAATGTTTATGCTGTTAACCGGTAAGACGTTAGAACCGTCGAAAAAAATAGGAAAGTTAGGAGTTGTTTTTTGGAGGGAGAATGTAAAGTAGTTGGTTTTCAAAGAAGTTGAGTTGAATTTCACAAGGTTGTGGCGGCCCCACCGGGAAATCCCATCCAGGTCGGCAAAAATAGAATCAGAAAGCTGAAGACGAGAGGCAAACTCTAGATGCAAGAGAGGAAGCAGCTTTGAAATGAGTGGAAGTAATGGAGATACTTAGATTCATCGGCATAAGATTGAACAGAAGTTAGAAGTACAGCTGAGGAGATCGTTGATGAAAAAAAAGTAAGAATACACGTTGGAGATACCACAGAACTTGAGGACCCACAATTAACAGGA
This sequence comes from Trachelipus rathkii, assembly GCA_015478945.1. NCBI lineage: Eukaryota > Metazoa > Arthropoda > Malacostraca > Isopoda > Trachelipodidae > Trachelipus > Trachelipus rathkii. The sequence goes on from JABUQX010086604.1 coordinate 11,912, forward strand.
AAGTAGGAAGAAGTCGCTCCATCAACGAGTGCTGATTTGGAGCGACCAGAGAGAAAACTTTACAAGAGTAAGCAAAGAAGAAGGAGGAAACCCAAAGGAAGGGAGCTTAGAGAGTAGCGACGCTTGCCATACTCGATCAAAAGCCTTTGATATATCGAGTGCCACCACCACAAGACTCCCCATAGTCCCTAAAGACAGAAGATCCTAGATCAGTAAGGTAAGAGAGTAGGTCACTATTTGACTACGAGCATCAAAAGCCATACTGATGTTCTGAAAGAAGAATGGAATGAGATGCCAGATGATCCAGAAAAGAAAGTTAAGAGAGTTTCAAGACCTTAGATAGAATACAAGTGAGAGCTATAGGACGATAAGTTAGAAGGATCAGAGCAGCTTGCCCTTTTTCGGGATTGGTTTGGACATATGCGCGCTTCCAGCACTGAGAAATGTACAGTTATTTAAGGCATAGGAGTAGATGATCGGGGACAGGGGCCAGCTCGAACACATTCCCTAGAACACGGGGAGGAATGCCATCCGGGGCCACTACCCTTCCTGACACTATAGATCTCAGAAATCCCATACACCCGATCATTGCGTAATCCGGGAAGAGGCATAGGAAACTGAGAGGAGAAGAAGCAGGAAGGAGGGATGCCGGAATCGTAACAGGGTAGAATTAGTTGAAAAAAGGAGGCCGAAGAGATTAGCTTTTTCAGTAGGAGGAGTTAAGCGTACAGACCGTCAGAGCGAATAAGTGGAAGAAAGGCGATTTACAAAAGTTCTTAGAGATGTTTTTGGACAAGAGGCCAGAAATTTTTATCAGTAGGAGAGCCAAGTAGGTTGCCGCACTTTCTTTTAGTGAAAAAGCGCTTAGCCTGTCGAACGATTCCGAGCAGAATGGAAATTAGTAAGAGTGATAGGAGAACGAAGGAGTTTTTCCATGCCCGATAAGCAATGTCTCTCTCTGAATGGAGCGAGAGCATTCCCCATCGAACAATGGATTTTGTGGAGAAAAAGATTTAGTTGAGGATGGAATGAACCCGCTCATACCCTCAACGATAATACCCCTACCTTTTCAGCGGTGACCGAAGCGTCCTCTGAGTCAAAGCAAGATTCACTCCAAGCCTAGTTTGCAAAGAAACGACGCAACGCCCTCCAATTAGCCCGATTAAAGTGCCAGAAAGTACGTTTGGGGCATGGTGAAGCTGCTAGCAGAAAAAGTTATCAAAATTAAGAGCCTACAAAGATTGTGGTCAGAGTTACCGATAGGAAGGAAAATGATGTATTTATATTGATAAGGAGTAGTGGTGAAACATAAATCAAGCGTGTTCAAAAATTGGTTAGGACGATCTGGTATGTGTGTAGGTTTCTTTTAATTAACTGTTCCAGATCGTTGAGAATACTGAATGTTTTCGGCCTCCCTCCCCTCCTGCATCAGTATGAGAGGAGCCAAACCACCAGTGTGATGAACGTAAAATAAATCACCTACAATAGATGATCTCAGCATTTTGGATGGAAGAATAACAGTCCTCATGAGAAGTAGTAGATATTCAACAAAGAGGCGGAATAATCTGTTCCGTTAGGGGGCAGTAGACAGAAACACAAGTATAATGGTAGTAGTAGGGAGAAAGATTTTAAACCACAGAACATCGAAATTAGGAGATTCAAGATTCTCAAGACGTGTTACAGGAGTGTTAATGTTTATATAGGCACAGACTCCCATTTAGTCTGAAATTATAGAAAAAAGGTTATAGTTGGAGATATTAAGTTTATTTGAAAAAGATCCCTGGCTAGCTTGGGTCTCAGACAGTAATAAAACGTTAGGTAGAGAGTTAGCGAGGTGATATTCCACAGATTCATGGTTAGCTTTGAGGCCACGAACGTTAGCAAAGTCATAGAGAACCCAGCCTACGCCCACCCCTACATCTTCTCTGTCCAGTCATTCAAACAGACAGCCTCACAAACAAAACACACACAATCGACCATACATAGCCCACCCAAAGAACCCTTTGAATTGCGCCCACACAACAAACAAACACACACACACACACACACAGATCACGTACAAAAAAATAATAATATTAATTAAAACTTTAGAAAAAGCTAAAAGCTGCATTAATAAATAAATTAAATACGTAAAAAAACTTAAAAGTTAAAAAGGTAAACGCATTAAAAACTTATCTTAAAATTTTCGGCATGTTCGAAAGATTAGGTTATGTTTCATTCCATCTAAGTCTTCTTAAAAAACGCGCTAATTCGTGAGTAATTTATAAATAATTAAAACCTCTAGACGATATGACATTAAAATACTGATCACTTAAAGCAAAATTAAAACGACACTTTAATAGCAAAAATTAAAAACAAAACACAAACACACAGCAGAGCAAACGCGAGCGCAACCTTCCACTTTGAAATCTAAACCTATATATAATATATATATATATATATATTAATAATATATTATATTATATATATACTATATCTTATATATATATATATATATATATATATATATATATATATATATTATATATATATATATATATTATAAAATATATATATCTATATATATTATATATAATATAAATAATAATAATAATAATAATAATAATAATAATAATAATAATAATAATAATAATAATAATAATAATAATAATAATAATAATAATAATAATAATAATAATAATAATAATAATAATAACAACATTGCATAACTATGAATTAATCCAGTTAAGCTTGGGGTAAGGCGCTTTTCTTATTCGTCCTTTGACACAACGACACGTTTGAGTTTTATCTGAAGCGTAAGACGAACCTGAAGGCCTAGAATCGGGTCTTGGTGTCTTAGGAATATCATCCAAGTCTGCTAATCTGCGCGTGTTCAAGATTAAAGTACGGGGAAAATTTATAGTCTGAAGCTCTTGTTTGATGGATGGCCATCCAGTTACAGCACCCTTCTTCCAATCGCGTGAGAGATCTGCTATCAAGTCCACAATATTTGAGCCTTTAACTACTTCATCATCGATAATGATTTGGCCTAATTCATTCCATGTTAACTGCTCTTTTAAAATATTTATAGAGTGTTATCCCTGATTTGCGAGCTTTAACCGGTAAAGCTCTCTCCAGGATATTTTTCAAAGTTATCTTCTTTTTCTTCATCTCAGTTTTACTTTCTGGTAGGAATTTGGATCCCTCGGTGAGGGGTCGTATTTAAGTGCTGTATGTAGATGCAATCTTTGAGGTTTAAATAAATTTCTGAATGGCAATCCTGGTTTAAGAATACTTTCCTCAATGGATATTAATGTTTCAATTTATTCCAATATACCTCTTTCTCTAAATTTGTTTATTGTTCAACTTTAGGTCGAAAAAAAGCTATAAGGTTAGAGTTGCCTGAACGAGATTGTACAGCATTCAGAAGATGGTGATTCTTCTGATAGAGTTGATGATTTGTGAGATGGAGTTTGTAGGGAGGCTGACCGCGCGCAAGCTGTGACTGCATAGGTTTGAGGATGGGGGTTCTGCATGGATGAAGTAGTATTGCACTTCATTTTCTATATGCTTATAACGGTAGTAACAGCGAACCTTTTTCATTATGAAGATATCCACTTGGTAATCATAGGAGCAATGACTGAGAAGAGTAAAGGCAGGAATACACCACCCCCCTTCTGCAGCACCTTCTTTTTTATTTTTCTGATGTTTTTATGTTGCTGGAAAGTTTTTAATGGTGTTTTTATGTCGACGTAGCTTCACCTTCTGAGGTCTGTTTAAAAGAACATTTCCTTTTTAAGATTCAAGCAGAGCTCGCATACACACTGGACAAACTTCTCCATCCATCGCGGATTAATTTACGCTTTCACGATGGGTTTCAGATTTTTTAAATCTTCTTAACAGGGCAAATACCTTTACAACTAAACTGCTCATTATTCAGGAATGTATACAGTTTCTATCTCATAACGGTAGAATGTTGGTGCGAAGCAAAGAACTCTATACGTGTTCTTAGATGAAGTTCACACCAGTACAGTAGCCGTGTGAATTGATTGTAGATTCTTTATTACTTTTTAAGAACTCTTTCTTTGCCAGGCGGGAACATATGCGTGCCTTAAAACATTGAACCTGGCTCTGTCTTTTCTCTGACCAAACAGAATTAGGTTACTGTGTATTTAAACAAAAAGTCTCCATAAATGCTTTCTTTGATGAAAAATATTTCTGTGTAATGAAAAATACAGATATTTTTAAAATGTGCGAGTACACCGTAAACGCTTCAGCTATATCCTTCGTTTAACCTGTGAAACAATATCAATCCAGCACTATAACTTTAATGACTTCGTACATTTTCCATGATTTTAATATCATATAGCCTTCGTGGAATTGTATACGTCATTTATACTTTATTTAAACTTCTCCTGAATACGTTGTAACACCAGATTAATTTTCACAAGGATATGCCTAAAAAAATTTCACATGTCCTTAAGACTTTAATAGCAGAAAGTTATTTCCCGCAACCTGTAGGAACTCGGCAAACCATACCCACTCGTGCAGGCTGTAGAACATGAATTTACTCACATCCATACTCCTAGAGTGCTCGAAGTACAATGCAACTTCTGAAGCTAGTGCTGAGGTAGTATATATATATAATATATATATATTATATATATGATATATATAAAAAATAATATATATATATATATATATATACTACTATATATATATATATCTATATATATACTATATATATATATATATATATATATATATACAGAAGTAATATTTCAGAATAATAAAACATTTTGTTCATTTAAAAACCTTTATTACATAATTAGATATTTAATAATCATAGACTTAAATATTTTAACCTTAAATATATTTACAAGAATATTAAATATTTTAGCATTAAATATATTTCCAAGAATATTAAATATATTTACAAGCGGATTATACAACATTAATACTTACATTCGAAAGAACTTCAGCTTAATACTCTCTAAATCTTTACAAATATGCCAGTCATTTATATCGTTGTCCATTATGTAGCTTCGTGCCTCGCCAATACCATCCGAAAGCACATATGTAAAAAGTTCCCTCTGAGATATCATAGTATGTTTACACGCTGGATCATCAGCATAACTACTTTCTTGCCATTGTTTTCTAGTTAGACATATGAATTTCTGCACGTCTATAGTGTTTAGGAATCGTTTAATAACAGTTTCAGAATCATCGACCAGCATTTTCTTAAATGCATAGTATTCCTGATACAACATATAGTGGATGACGGTTACATAGTTAGATAACACACTCGTTTTCTTCAACTGCATTAACACACGTCTGCTCACTCTGACATATATTTCAATTGCGGTATGCCTGAAATATAGAATCCATGCGATGTACGTTCAAATACTTCTTTTCCGTCGTGCCTTTCCCATAATCTAACTTCCATCCAGATGGTGTTTCGATATTTAGAAAATGTTAGAGTAAGTTGCTTGGCCTTTGTTTCTTCACTCTGACTAATAACTGTTTTTGACCAGTTTAAACCCGAGCTCGGTTTAAAGTACTCAGCAAGCCAGTCCTCAGTGTACTTACATATACAAAGTAATTCGTCGGTACTCATAAAAACACGTTTGGTACTGTAATATGGTGTATTTCTAACACACGTGAAAAATTCAGCTCCGTTTGGGTTTCTTTTATAGAAGAATGAAACTCCACATCCAGGAATCTTAACTTCCCATTGTTTAATGTCTTGTATTGAGGTATACCTGTTAAGCCGCATAATAATATAAACTCAGTGGAACTAGAACACTTTTAAGGTAGAACGCGAGACTTGTTTCACAGTTCGACAGCAGAAAAGACTATGGTTTAAAATGAATTTAGACATACAAGATAATATAATTTTCGACCAATCACAGGAAAGGGAAAATGGAGATAGGTTTTACTCCAGCCAATCACAAGAAAGACAATTATCTGCTCCCTAGCAACTAAAAAGGTGTCATTACGTAAATTGTTTCAGATTAAAATATATTTATGCAGTTTTGTATCGTTAGTGTTTAACCTTGTTCCGTTATGATTTGTTTGCATTTTAAAAATAAACAGTGAATGGTCAAAGATAAAAATAAATAAATAATAATAATAATAATAATAATAATAATAATAATAATAATAATAATAATAATAATAATAATAATAATAATAATAATAATAATAATAATAATAATAATAATATAATAATAATAATAATAATAATAATAATAATAATAAAAATAATAAACTAATAATAATAATAATATAACAAATATTGCTAATAATAATAATAATAATAATAATAATAATAATAATAATAATAATAATAATAATAATAAAAATAATAAAGTTGAACAGCGAATGACTGAAGGCTTTAAATAAAAGTAAATAGTGATTGAACTATGATAAAAAATAAATAATAATAATCAATAATAATAATAATAATAAAATAATAATAATAATAATAATATAATAATAATAATAATAATAATTCATACATAATAATAAAAATAATAATAATAATCATGATAATAATAATAATAAATAATAATAATAATAATATAATAATAATAATAATAATATAATAATAATAATAAGATAATAATAATAATAATATAATATAATAAAAATAATAATGATAATAATAATAAACTATAATAATAATAATAATAATAATAATAAAAATAATAATAACAATAATAATAATAATAATAATAATAATAATAATAATAATAATAATAATAATAATAATAATAAAATTAATAATAATAATAATAAATAATAGTACTAATAATAATAATAATATAATAATATAATAATAATAATAATAAATAATAATAATAATAATAATAATATACTAATAATATAATAATCTAATAATAATAAATAATAATAATAATAATAATAAATAATAATAATAATTATATAAAATATAATAATAATAATAATAATAATAATAATAAATTGGATGGTGGATGACTGGAGATTTAAATAAAAATAAACAGTGAATGGTCAAAGATAAAAATAAATAATAATAATAATAATAATAATAATAATAATAATCAATAATAATAATATAATAATAATATAATAATAATAATAATAAATAATATAATAATTAATAATAATACTAATATAATAATAATAATAATATAATATATAATAATAATAATAATAATAATAATATCTAATAATAATAATAATATAATAATAATAATAATATAATAAATAATAATAATAATAATAATAAAATATAAATAATAATAATAATAATAATAATAATAATAATAATAATAATAATAATAATAATAATAATAATAATAATAATAATAATAATAATAATAATAATAATAATAATAATAATAATAATAAAAATAATAAATAATTATAATAATAATAATAATAATAATAATAATAATAATAATAATAATAATAATAGTAATAATAATAATAATAATTATAATAATAATAATAATAATAATAATAATAATAATAATAAATAATATAATAAAAATAAAAAGTTGAACACGCTTATGTTATAAAGGCTTTAAAATAAAATAAAAACTAAATAGCCAAAGATGAAAAATAAAATATAATAATAATATATAATATAATAATAATAATAATAAAATAATAATAATAATAAGACCATAATACTAATAATAATAAATTAATAATAATAAAATATATATTAATATTAAATAATTTTATAATACTTTTAAATGTTTTCAAAAATAAGAATATTATAATATTAATAATAATAAAAATATTAATTAATATTAATTAATTATTAAAAAATAATTAATAATATTTAATAAACATAAATAATAATAAGTAATAATAATAATAATAATAAAATAATAATAATAATAATAATAATAATAATAATAATAATAATAATAATAATATAATTATAATATATAATAATAATAATAATAATAATAATAATAGTAAATAATATAATCATTTAATAATAGAAACAAAAATATAATAATAATAATAATAATAATAATAATAATAATAATAATAATAATAATAATAATAATAATAATAATAATAATAATAATAATAATAATAATAATAATAA
>JABUQX010086605.1:0-19140 GCA_015478945.1 Trachelipus rathkii
TATCATAGTTTATAATATACTATATAAACTATGATTATATATATATCATGCTGTGGAAAATGAATTTTTATATTAAAAGTATTAAATAATATACTAAAAGAGATAGAAATAAAGATATTATATCTTTAATATTTAAAATATATAATAATTTAATATATAGATATTAATATTATAATATAGATTAGATTAATAATTAAATTTATTTATATATAATATAAAATTATATTTATTAATAAATTATAATTACTATATATATATTTCTATAAGGTATATTAATATATAGTATATATTTAATATTTTATCTGCATAAAAGCTTCTTTCTTATTTCTTATATTTCAATAATTATTAGTTATTGTATAGAAACCATCTCATTTCAGGCAGAACAATATAATTATTATATATTAATATATATTATTAATTATATATATATTATAATTTATTATTATATAATATAATTTAATTAATATATATATTATATTAATATAATTTATTTATATTAAATATAATATTATATTACCCTTAATAAAATAAATATATAAAGAATATATTTATATATTTAATGGTCATATTAACACCTAATATTTTAATTATTTTAGATATTATATATTAAAGATTATACATTTTGATAATATATATATATAATATTCTAGTTAATATAAATAGATTAATTATACTTAAAATATAGCTTTTATATATATATATAATAATATATATATTAATAACCCATTACTATATTATCATATATTACATAATGATAATATTAATTATACTCTAATATATTATATGTATATATATTAATCTATATATTATTTTTTATTATATATATAGTATATACTAATATATTATGCTAAATTTATTAATATTATATCATACATATTATATATTATATTTTATTTAATATATATAATTATTATATATATTTATATATTATATATATCAATTATATATATATCTATTTATTATTTACATATTTCTTTATTTTATCATACAGAGCGTCTCACCATCTACATCATTCAGCCATTTTTACTCTACTACTCTATTTAACTCATAATAGCCGAGTAGTTTATCCTATTTTTTTTGCTGAATTATCACTCCTTGCCAACTATAACATACAATATGATAGGGTATTAAACTTACCTATTCCAACAAACTGATCTTTTTATCTTTGCTTGTTTTTTTTTTATTATTTTTCCCACACATCCGACCACATCGAACCAAATGACAAATAGCTCACTAAAAATCAATCCGAGTCTCAAAACAACTAGAATAGATAACATATTCCTATTCTTCTGGTTTTGAAAATTTTGAAAAATAATTTGCATGATTTCTCTAAATTTCTCTATACTACAGGCTCTCAAGTCAGGGTGAAATTTTCAGGGCTTATTTAGTTGGTGGAGATACACATTTTTTATTTAGATCGTTGTCCGGTGTAGCTGGAGAAAACTGCGTCGACTGATTTTACCAAGGTTGACAGACTTTTGAGTTACCAGACGACGGCTACAAATGACATTAGTTAAAACGTATTTGAGGAACACAACAAGTGAAAATAGACTGAATTGACTTACTTTTTCTCTTTATTCACAGAGACTTGGCGTTAGAAATTACCAACGATTAAGTCAATGGCTATTTTGCTAGATTTGGGGATGCACGACGTTTCCAGGTTGTTCAGTGAAATTGTTAAAAATTAAAACTATTTTGTTGATATAGTTTTCCAAATATTCCATTCCTATATACAACAGCATTGAAATTGCATAACCAATAACGGTTTTGTTAAAAAAGCTAAAATTAGATAAAAAAAAAATAAAAAAAGATTATTTTTAAGTGGAGTTCGTAACAAAAGATATAGAGGTTATTAAACAACTTTGAAATTTTGATAAAACAAAATGTTATGCCCTTTTATATTCTTATAATAATAATTTTAAATTTTTTTCAAAGCTGAAATAGTTCCATCTTTCCTAATTCTCTTAAACATATCTCTCAGTTCTCTCTAATGCATTAGATCTTTCATACAAATTCTAAGGGAAATCTAAAGGATCTCAATTTTCATCTGAAGACATCAATTTTTATCATCCGGAATGAGGAGGAGGCAGAATTTCAGCCTCCTCACTCCCGAAACTACTCCTTGAAATAAAATAAAATATAAAAATCGTAGAGACTCACATTGAGTATTGTAATTACATATATAAATAAGTAGGAGTACATTTAAAATAACGACGTTTTATTTGTTTCAAATAGCACATATGAGAAATTTTTAGCTGCATAGGCATTTATCTTTGTGAGCACACGTTCTTAAATTAAGAATTATCATTGTACATCAAGCATTTAAAGAAATTAAAATTATCATATATTGAGCTCCTATAATATTATATACAATCATATCTAAGAATCTCTAAATTAATATACTAAAATGTATAGGACCTCTTTATGAAAACTTCTAATGAAGCAAAAATGACAATGATGTACACCTTCTAGATAGTTCTCATGAATCATAAATATTTATTAGGTTGATATTATTTAATGTTTACAATTAATATCGTTCTCATAATAATGAGAAGTATCTTTTATATTGAGGAATATTAATATAAGAAAGAATTAAATGAAAATTTTTTTTATAATAGATATATTTTATCAAACCATGGTGCGAATACTTTTTAAATTTTATAATTAATAGAGCACATATAAATCGTTTGAGCAAAAATGAGATCGAGATCAGAACTCTCACAAACAATCCATGATAAATTGGCAAACAAACAACATTAAATAACAAAACAATGAATGATATTATAGATAATGCTAAACTTTTGGTTCCAATGACATACTTAGAAAATAAAACATCTAATCACAAAATTATCCAAAGGCTAATAAAATCCCTTGCAGAATATTTATATTTCTGGGCGAAGAAGTAATATCTTGATTATGCAGACTTATATTGAGGATCTACAACTATCTTATTTCTTTGATGAGATGAAGAAGTAGATAGAGTTCTACAACTGCTTTCTTAAGAAGTAGAATAGCGTAATATGAACTCTAAAATCTTATCTTTTTCTTAAAATTTTTACCTTATCTAATTCTTCTCCTTATACTGTTAAAATCTTTCCTAGTTACTCTGGGTAATACGATTGCGAGGAAATGATTTTGTCGCTTCGGTTCCTTAAACTTTAGGGACTTGCGGTCATATTTCTTCCATTTCCCATGGAATGATTATTGTTTCGGTGGCAGGTGTGCCCGGATCGTGAGTTGCGGTGCATATTTCATCCATTTCCCATGGAATGATTAGTGTTTCGGTGGCAGGTGTCGCCCGGGGTGCGCAGAGGGTATAAGAGAGGTGATTCTCTTTTCCTTCAACTAAAACTCATAAACCTTGGTATAACTCTGCTTGATCTTGTTCTATGCTTGCTGAGTTCAGGATTATCGTCGTCTTTAAAATCTAGAACCTCATGCTTCCTTTATCTTATCCCGGAATCATCCTAGATTCACCCTGCGTAACTTTAAAAACTTTTTTCTCCATAAAAAAAATGCAATAATCTTTATGGTTCCCCTTACTGAAATTATGCAAAAAATAAAATAAAAATAATATGAACTTCAACTTTGCTTATTCCTATTTCCTTCCTCTAGTTTCTTCTGATGACTCCAAAGATGTCTTGCCTTCTGATAAATTTGAACTCCTCGGCCATACTTCAGTTTTTGAAGGTAGGCAAATATTGAGTTACTGTTGAAGTGGGATGATTCAGGCAAAGATATGGGATAGCCTTTTAGAAGGTGTTATGAACCATAGTGTGGGAAAATGGCGACGACGGGTGGAATCCAGTTGAGGGCAATCAATGAAGATGTGGTGAACAGATTTCGGGGTATGGAGACGGCAAAATTTCCAGGGGGAGGGAGGGTCCCGTAACAAGTAGTGGGTGTGCGTGACATTAGTGTGGATAATGCAGAGACGTAGGAGGATCACTTCCTGCAAGCGGTTTCGTCGGTGAGAGTAAGACCACTTGTCAATATCTGGCTTTATATTATTAAGTTTCGCCCCTAGCTGATCATTTGTCCAGTACCCTTGCCAGCAAGAGCGGAAGCCTTGTCTGAGAGAAAGGTAATAATCAGTTGATGGAAGGCGACCTTGTCGTATGACATACGGAAGGTACCAAGAACAGCTACGGGAAAAGGAGGCCATTCTGGACCTTCTGTCAGTGGTTTCATGGCCAGTCACCCATACGTGAGAGGGAGTCCAACAGAGTGTAATCCGTTTCTTGAGAGTGGAACAGCCGAAGAAATTTTACTGTAGTACAACAGATATCATTGTGTTTTCAGAGTAGTAGGCTTTGAACGCCAGGAAGGCACTGAGTGAATCTGAATAAATGACATAAGGGTGGTTTTGGTCAAGGAATAAAATTCGAGAGAGGGCAATTATTATTAGTGGTTAATTCTGCAGCAAAAATTGAAACATGAGAGTTGAGGGTATAGGAGAGGTTGCGGTCAGGAAAGACGGCAGACTCGCCTACGTTGTCCCCTGTTTTAGAGCAGCCGGTAAACACTGGAGTGGATCCGCCATGAACTGCAGAGTGAGATAAGAATGATGCCCTTAACAAGTAAGAGAATGGCGACTAGCTTTTGGAAGAGAGCAGAGAGAGAGAGAGAGAGAGAGAGAGAGAGAGAGAGAGAGAAGAGAGAGAGAGAGAGAGAGAAGAGGGAGGGTTTGTAAAAGAGAGTAGAGAGAGAGAGAGAGAAGAGAGAGAGTTAGAAAGAAGGAAGAGAGAGAGAGAGTAGAGAGAGAGAGAGAGAGAGTGAGGAGAGTAGAGAAGGAGAGGAAAGAGAGAGAGAGAGATGAAGAGAGAGAGAGAGAAGAAGAGAGAGACGAGAGAGAAGAGGAGAGAGAGTAAGAGAGGTAGAAAGGAGAGAGAGAGAGGATGGAGATGGAGAGAGAGAGAGAGAGAGAGAGAGAGATGAGAATGAGAGAGAAGAGAGAGGAGGGAGCAGAGATGAAGAGAGAGAGAGAGAGAGAGAAGATGAGAGAGAGGGAGAGAGAGAGCGAGAATGAAGAATGAGACTATGAGAGAGAGAGAGAGAGATGAGATAAGAGAGAGAGAAGAGAGAGAGACGAGAGTAGGACGAGAGAAGAGTAGACGTAAGTAATGAGAGAAGAGTAAGAGTAGAGTCAAGATGTGAGGATGAGAAAGAGAAGTAGAGAGAGAGAGTAAAGGAGAATTTTTGCAACGGTTCAACGACAGGTAAGAGAGAGAGAGAGATAGAGAGTGGAAGAGAAGGTAGTAAGTATATAGTAAGTAAAGATGAGAGAGAGAGAGAGAATAGAGTAAATTCTTTGGAGCAGATAGGAGAGAGAGAGAAGAGCGAAGGAGAGAGAGAGAGAGAAGGAGGTATGATAACCAGGCAGATGGAGGGAGGAGGCAATAGAAAAGGTGTGTACCCATTATCATAAGAGAATGGCAACACCTTTTGTGAAGGGAGGTTGAGGAAATTAAGTAATGCTGTATGTAAACTGTGTTTGCAAATGGCCAGTAAGAAGGATTCTGAAGTATCTCTAGTAGAATCGGTCAGAGCAAACGGAATTGGGGTTTGAATGAGAAGATAACTTGTGCACACTATAAATTCCTTGCACACAGAGAGAAAGCAGCATCACGTCGGCTTCAACATCGAGGCTTACCCGGGAGAGGACCGGAAGGCTCCTGTGGAGATACGATTAACCTCGTTTTGGATGGGATCTAATAGGTGAAGTATAGTTGGGGAGGCATGACCGTATACTGCGCAGCCATAGCCAAACTTCGATCGGATTTAGGCGATGTGGAGACGTGAAAGGGACTTGCGATTAGCGCTCCAGTTTTTTGAGGTAAGATGGCGCAACAGGTCAAGCGCATCATTAATGACAAGTCATTTTCAGGTGTTTAATATGCAGTGCGTATGTCAGGCGATTATTCAGAATGAGACCAAAAAATCTGACCCGTGGATTAAAAGGAATAGGTGAACCATACAAGGTTAAATTGGCGTGTGGAAGGTGGCAGGCTCCTCGCCTCCCATTCTTTCGAAATAGTACTGCTGAGAAATGGAAACTGTGGAAGTTACCCCATTGTGAAATGTTCTCAATGGCTGGTTGGAGTTGTCATTCGGGAAATGATAGCGTGACACCGGTAATGTAAAACGCTAGGTCATCAACATACAGAGCATACAGAAAATTGCTTTTCTTTTGCTGGGATGGTAGTAACAACTTCATTGAATCAGAGAGCAAATAATAATACATTTAGGACACTGCCCTCAGGGACACCTTCATCCACTGTAAAGTGGCGTGGTAGAACAGCTGAACACCGGACCTGGATGAATCTTTCTGAAAGAAGGCATTGTATAACGAGAGGAAGGTGTCCTCGGAAAACGAGTAAACACTTTAATACTTTTAATCTTTAATGGCTAGTATGGCAATCGTAAGGAACGTTCTGCTGATGATATTTCATTTCTCTCTGATTCTTGGTCTGTTCTTCGGTAAATCTTTTGCTGCGGCGTTAGTGATATCGAAAGCCATCGACAGAGTGGCACGGAGCTTTGATCTTCCCAAAATTCCCATTTTCGGTATATATTCTTCTCTGATTTTCTTGTCGGTCGTTCAAAAGTTGTGGATGGTTACCACTTATTCCTTAAACCAAACAATAGTGGTGTTCCCAAGGGTTTACTCCCATCCTCAACTCTTCTACTTTTCATCAATAACCTTCTCTGTTACTTGATAACCTATCCACTTTTATGCTAACGATTCCATCCTTCATTATTCCTTTCACTTTGAAGGCTTTCATCTAAATTTCAATAAAAGCTGCTAGAAGGAAGGTCTTAGAGCAAATGCATATCCTTTATCTTTCTCGCATTTCTAATTAGGGCAGAGAAAACGAGGTCGTTTTCAATTCCTCAAATACATAGATCCTTCATATATAAACTCGTACAAATCTTTCACACAACTACAGGATCTTCTTTGAAAACACATTATTCAAGCTTTCCGTTTTCTTAATATTCTTAGTACTTCTTTTCTTGGAAAGATCACATTATTTCTCTCACTAAAAATGCTTCTAAGAGGTTTGGTGAGGATTCTTCAGAATTTCTTTAACGCACTCACCTCTATTGTTCAGTTGACTTAACAGGTATTCTGAGGCGTCTTCAGAATCTCTTAACGCCACCCCAGTTTCTTGTTCTGTATTTTAGTCTTTTACACTTGCGCTTAGGCTAACTCTCTAGCAGCACACCTCCTCTTCATCTGAATTCTATTGCGACACGTCCTTCCACAAATAGATCATCCTTTCTTTGCCCAACTCTCTGATCCCGGGCTTAATCGCTTTGCTCGTTCTTAAATATGCACTACTGGTAAAGTCTGGAACTCACTTTCTTCTATTTATCCAATTCCTACGACAAACACTTTTAAATGTTTTGTGTTGGCTCATATCGAAAATTGATTCGAATTTTGCTTTGATGAACTTCCCAACTCTGGTGGATTCATATATGTGCGATGACTATGGTCTATACTACCCCACGTCCCCCCCAATAAAAAAAAAAAAAAAAAAAAAAAAAAAAACAAAAAAAAAAAAAAAAAAAAAAAATCATATATATATTACTGAATGTGGTTCCTCTATTTTTTAGAATATTTTTTACTTAAATGCTTTCAATAAATTAAAATATCAGAAGCCAATGGCTAAACTCTTAATACCTAATGCTACCCGCGGAAATTGAAAAGCTGAATCCTGTCCACCTCTAGTAAAAATTCATATAGAGGGAGAAAAAATAAACTAAAAACATGTTGCATTATTCTCAACACCGTCTTACGAAAGTTGTATCCTAATTGTGTTTTTTTTTGTTTCGTTTTTTTGAATTCATGAGAGCCATGCAGTTGATGATATTTAGTAAAATATTGGTAAAGTCCTCCATGATAGACTGATACATACGTTATCACAATATGGTATAAATGAAGTGGTTTCTATCTGGGTGAAATATTGGTTGGGCAATTGAAGGCAATATGTAGTACTTAATGGTCATAAATCACCATGCGAAATTGTCAGAAATGGTGTTTATCAGGGTTGTATTGGGCCCACTTTTGTCCCTAATCTATATGAATATTTGGATATCGATAAAATAGTTTAAGGTTTCTAAGTTTGCTGATGATACTGAATTGGCCACTTCTGTTGGGGATCTTGAGCTGAATTAAAATTTAACTTTACTTGAGAAACTTCTTGTTTAGGCTGACAAGCGGCAAGCGAACTCCAATAGCAAGTATAAGGTATTTTACGTACGTTAGCTCAAATATGCTACTTATGATATGGATGGAAAATAGTTGGAGTCTGCTGACAAAGAAAAGGATTTGGCTGTGGTTACTATTACTATTATTAATAATGAGCATTTCAATAATTAAAGAATTTACCGATGAAATGTTTTCACGAAAACAAGGTTACCAATCGGCATCAATCATAATTGCAAACCATAGGAGAATTATGGAAGAAAATAGACTAAAAAATTCCCACAGTAACTAAGTCTTGGGTTATAGACATTATTTATGCGTTGTTGCCTCTGAGCTTATATCGCATGTGATATAACATGAGATAATAGTTATAGTGTGAAAAAAGATTAAGTTTTGTAGAGTTGGAAGTCTAGACAGCCTTTCATTAGCCCATATGACTCCTTGCTGTTACCCTTTTTCATGCTATAAATTATATTATTTATAGATATGCGGCACTTTTCTTGCTAGGCGCCCGAGCAATATGAGGAGAGAAGGAAGTAGCTTATACGGACATCTTATTATTTGTAATATATTTAATGATGGATATATATAAATATATATGTTTAAGATTGTCATAATTATATAAAATAATCTCGCATCACTATTCAAATCTATAGTCCCTCAACTCTTTAAAATTATCATTGGTTAGTTAATCCCATATATATACTGCTGACTTTTAGATGCTTTTTAATTGGCTTTGCTTACATAAAAAAGAAGTAAGAAAGAAAAACGTTGCAACTACAACTCTGGCCCGTGAATCTCTTCTCAAAAACAGCTCGTACACTAAATTCAAATTTAGTTTATCTTTCAGATAAACGCTGTACCATGTACATTTTCTGGTTTTTATTTGTAACTATTTAATGATTTAATATATTTAAAATTATATATAAATAAATTATTTTATAGTTTATCGCATAATCAACGTATGGAAAAATTTTGTTAATAAAATAAATATATAGATGATTATATATATATTAATATATTATATTATTAATATATATAAATAAATAAATTATTGTATAAAGTTAAGGAATTATACTAAAGAACTTATTGAGTAAAGTTTAAGAGATTATCATAAATTCAAATTTATTTATATTAAATATTAATTATATATATAATTTAGATTATATTATAGATAAATACAAATATATATTATATATAATATATATATATATATATATATATATATATTTATATATATATATATATATTAATAATACATAACATATATATATATAAATTATATATATCAATATATATATATTAATATATTAAATTATTAATATATAATATTATATAATATTATAATATATATCATTAATAATACTATTAATATATATAATATATATATAAATATATATATATATATTAATATATATATATATATATATATATAATTAAATATATATATAAAGTATTATATATATATATACAAAATTCTCAGTAAATTATTTTTTTAATTATTCGGGTAGGTGAGCTAGGGCAATGACAATACAAATACTGGCATTTTATATTTAATATATCATTTATATATTATATATATAATTATATTATATATATTATATATATAATATATATTATTAATATTAATATATATATATATATATTAATGATATAATTAATTTATTTATATATCTATTAATATATATATACATACTATATATTAATATATATAATATATATATTAATATATATAGCTATTATATATTATCATATATATATATATATATAATAATATATAGTATATATATACTATATAATATAGTATATATATAACATTATATATATTAATAATATTCTATATAATATATTATATATAAAATATTATAATATTATATTATAATTATATATATATTAATATAATATATAATATATATAATATAATTAATTAATATAATTAATATTTAATATATTAATTATTAGTTATATTAATTTAATATATATATATTATATTAATATATATTTATATATATATATACTCTTATATATATATATATATATATATATATAATATATATATTATTATACATATATTATTTGTATATATTAAATAAATAATTAAATTTCTTAATATAAATGATTATATATATATATATATATATATATATATATTTATAATATTAATTATATATAGATATATATTATAGTTACATATTAATTAATAACATATAAAATGTACCTGATATTTTAACACTTTGATTAATATGCTTCATAAATATATAATATATGTAGATGATAACAATTATAAAAATATATTATATTATACTGACTTTCAAAAATATTAAAAAATATATATAATAATATTATATAATATATTAACTATAATTATAAATAGGGATGAGCAATAATATAAATATTATCATTTATTGTTTTCTGAGAGTGGAGAACTATTTTTAGAACATGAAGTAATTTGTTTAAAAACATTAGTTTCAAATTAAACTTTGTAAGAAAAACAAAAACAGGAACAAGAATCGAGTTTCTTATAAATTGAAAATCATGAATGCAATAAATTAATTCGAAAAATAAAAATGGACTTTGCTAATTACATTTTGGTTGATACAATTATTTTTGATGTATTTTATTTATTTTTATTTTTAATTTTTTATTTTTTGAGAGAGAGAGACTAGTAAGAGACTTATTAGAGTAACATTATATATAATATTTCGGTGAAGTCATCATATGCCGCACTCTCGCCATCCGATGGGAGCTCTTTGTTAGTAAATGAGTTTAAATTCAAATAATTTTTTTGTTAATAAATGTTTTTGTTGAAGTATAAGTGATTTTTTAAAAGAAAAATCTATGAGGAAAAAGTCAAATAATGATAAAATATTTAGCTGTTTTTTTGAGAGTCATGTAAATTTTCTTGCAGTCTCATCAACATACACCATTATTATTAACTCCATTATTTTGAAATTATCGATTGCAGAACGACCATATTTGCAAGAAATAAAAAGAGGAAAATAAAATTGAAATGCATATAATTATGTAAGAAAATTATAATTAATTATTCCTTTTCTCATTAGACATTGAATTAAAAAAATAAAATAAAAAGATGAAGCAAAAATTGGATAATTTAATCTAAGTTAATGAAGAACAATGTGGCACCTTCCACGTATAGAATACAAATTATTAATTATTTCATTTCTTTTATTGCTACAGTATAAAACATCTTAGTTATCAGGGAATCCCAAATAAAGATAGAACCAAGAATAAGTGGGATTTTAACAAGGAGGGTTGAATATATGATGAGATATAACCAATCATAAAAAACATCCAGAATGACCCCCGGCCGCTTAAAAGAATAAAAAATTAATTACAATATTACGGATTTTGATTTTCACTATTATAGAAGCAATGGTGGATAAGAAACAAACAGCTAATATTGAACTTCCGCCTATTGAGAGAAAAGATTAGTGATCACAGAAATATTATAACTGAGTGAGTAGGACGCATAATATAGTACAGTGATAGAATATATGGACTATTTACTATATGTATAGAAAAGAACCAAGTAAGATAGTAGGAGATTAAGAGAGAAGAGAGACCGAAAAAAATTCAGTAGGATATACTCAAAGAGAGAATAACATGTGGTGAACAAGATAGAGGATCTAGCACGAGGAAACGAGAGTATTAGAACAGCACGACGGAGAGAGAGAGGACAGGAGCATGATAGAGTAGGAGATGGAATGAGAGACTATTTGAGAGGAAGTAGAGTCAGAGGACCTGATTGTAAGTAGGAGAGAGAGTTAGATATATAGAGTAGAGAAGTAGAGATGGACTCGTAAGACAGAAGAGAAACAGATGATGAAGAGAGAGAGAGATGAGATACGAGAGATGTATGAAGAAAGAATTGATGATGCAGAAGATATCAGTAGATTGCTCCATAAGGAGAGTTCTTTATTGAGCTTATACCGAATAAGGAAGAGTGAGGAAAAGTGGAGTAAGAAGGAAGGAGTACATGTATAAATGTTATTAAAATAGATGAGAAAAGAATAGCTAGGTTGATATCCACCATAGAAAAAAGAAAAAAGAAAGAAAGGATGAGACTATGAAGTAGGCATATTGTAGAATTCAGATAAAAACGCGAAATAGAGTGTGTTGCCGACACTAGAGAGTAGATTATAACAGAAATATATTAAGAGTATTTGCAGGAAAAAAAAAAGTGCTAAGAAAATTATTTGTATTTGAGTGTACTAAGGAGAGAAGTTGAAGTATTGTACTCAGAGAAATTAAGAAGTACGAATATGAGTATAATGCTAATTAGAGTAGTCGATAACGATTATAGGGTCTATCAATAAACAGTATTAGGGATAGAGTATAGATAGGTATAGTATCTTACTGATAGTGGACAATTTATAATATTAGATTATTGAATTAATTTTATTTGTTATTTTGTGAGTTTTATGTGTGTGTGAGCGAATTATAGAATCCAATATTGGTTCTTAATAACACACAAGAGAAATGACTGGGGAGACTTGTAGAGGGTCCTTGAAAACAGAGCATGACGGCATCTTAATTTCTAACTATTCCTATTCACATATTTTGACTATTTACGAGGTTACGAATGGAAAAATACTATTTGAAAATTGAGAGGTCGATTTTAATGGCACACGATTTGACCCTCTTAAAGATCAGAATTAGGCTTTACTCACATTATATTAATATATGTACAACCTCCCAATTCTTTAATTTTTGGGCAATATTTAGGATCAGGTTTTATTAATAAGTATATGGGCACACTTATATATCAAATTTATGGTCCATATACAATCTTAAAAATGAGTTATGCATATGTAGTTTGTACTTAATTTGTGAGAAATCCAACACCCTTTTTTATTAGTTGTATCCAGTATTTGTTTATTATTGTTATATTTATTTACACAATCAATATATGAATAACTAAAGCTACTGTGTATTTTATTCTCTCATATAACTTGTTGAGTATTTATATGTAATTGATATTAATATTTATATGCATATTCTGTTTTTATATTTTAGTATTTACTAAACCCACTCATTTATATTGCTCCTTTCTTTATAATCTCAACTTCCAAATGCATTATTTAAAATACATTATTATTCAATCTTATAAATTTATTTATACTTATATAATAATATATTGTATAAATATTAAATAGATAGAGTTTAGAATTGAGTATTACATATATATATATATATAATATATATTATATATATATATATACATATATATATAGCAAACTATTTCCAGAAAAAAATTTATTAGACTGTATACTTCACTTATTATATAACACTTAATTTATTTATATTTTAAATACTACTATTGGCGTTTCTATTAAAATGTGACCGATCCTGGAGGAGGAGCAGGAATCTTCCTGTCCGGAAAGCTCGGGGCCGGGCCGGGCTGCTCTAATTATTTGGCCCGGGGCCGGGCACCCAGGGGCCGGGTTGGTATGCTTATAAATTGATAAATGTGGAAGTCTATAAACACTTGAAAAGTCCTTAAAACTTAGAAATGAAAATATAAATATAATTTTTCTATATAATTAATTATAATTTTAAATTACCTATAAAAAATGAAATCAATTTAATATTAATTTTTACAAATGGAATATTACATATTAATTCTGAGAAGAAATTTTTAGAAATATGTTATATGGTGTCGCAGATTTTCTAGAAAGAAACTATAGTTATTGTGATGGAATAGTGAATAACATATAGTAGCTGATATTTTTAGCAAATTTTTTGGCCATTAATCATAATAAATATATCTACTCATAAGGTATCACTTATTTTATTTATTATATTATTATATAATATATATATTAATTATTTTTAATGCAGATCTATATTAAATTAATAAACAATTAAACAATTTAAAAAATTCTCTAGCAAATTTTTATTATATCACTTATGAGTTCTATAATTTTATTTATTCTATTATCAAAATTATATATTATTTATATATATATAAATCATATTCAAAGATCTCCGGCTCCTATCAAAATCTAGTAGGAAGCTGTGAGAATTTCGTGATGATCTTTTTATATAAACCCAGAGAAACCAGTTCAATACAAAATTTTTTGAAAATGAGATATATGTGTGGAATTACTCTAGAGAAGCTTCATGCACTCGTACGAGAACAAACGAAATATCTATACAGAGAGAGAAAACATATGTGGATCTTCGTGGTGTTTAGTATATAAAATTGTCATTTATTTTCTCGTCAATCAATTTTATCGCGCTTTCAAAGTACATGTCTTTCACAGTCAGCCGTAAACATTTATTATTTATTGTCCAACTCTGATACTATTTTTTATCTATCTAACTAAGTGGGTTACACTATAGTATTAAATTATAGACACTATTCGTTAATATAAGTGCACGCATTGTTTATTACCTTATGAATAGTCTATATAAATATTTAAAAAGAGTAAAGCCTAATTATCTTCGTCCGCGACACGCAGACGCTGTTTCACAGTGCTACGAGAGCGTGGATACACTGGATTCCTTAACTTCTTATAGATCATCTACATCAGGATATTCAAGAGGTGTGTTCTCATACTATAGATTTCTAAGTTAGATCTCGCAATACTCCTAGATTCTTTGCATAGGTGTGTTGTTGCGAGAATAATTGTTGAGACTAATATTATTTTCAGATATTCAATTTGTATAAAATAATTCTAAATCTTAGATCTACTGGTCTGAGCACTGATAGAATGATTTTCTATATTGATGAGCGCTAGATTATGAGTTACTAATTTTGATTAAAAATAAGATCAAAAAGGATTCCTATAGATTGTCTTGCGAAATGGAGTTCTCCTTGTGTGGTGTAAAGGTAGTAACATTTCTGAGAAAATAATATAATCATGTCACTCACTTGTTATGGAATAATTGTGTTTAGACATAGCATAGCATGTAAGTCATATTTGGCATACGAACCTCTGTGTATGTCTTACTCTTTATGAGTGCTGTCTTAGTAGAGATATCCCGTGATAACTCCTTAAGCTCCTCTGTTACTTCTTTTGCAGATATTGGCTGAATGGAAGTCTCTCAGCAGATTTATTATGAGTTTATGTAATTTGTGCAAAGATAATTAATTTTTGCATAGGGGAAAGTGTAAATAATATAATGTAGCAAAGGCTTGGGAGGAGATAATTTCACTTTTTTGTTTTGGGATGGAAGTTATTGATAGATGTAGGGTTCATTCACGGATGAGTTGAATATAATTGATAGAATAGCAGAGTATATAAGAGGTCAACAATATATATTTTTGTGAAATATATTATATATTATAAACGAATATAAACTCTGTGTAGAATCTATAGAGTAAGATTGTGAATAAGAATATAGGCGAGAGATGTTATATATATTCGACGCTTGTAAAGAGCTGCTCATATCAGTAATAAAACGCTGCAAAAATCTCTTTTTTCTGTTGCTTTCAAAATATATAAAATTTGACATTATTTGAACTAATTGGAAAACTATATCTACCACACGCGAGATATACAGGTTGAAGATAGTGATATTTATAGAGGCAAAAGGTCACATATATAGATAGTTTGGTAGAAATAGATTAATTAATAGTAATAAGTGGATTTTATTCATTAGCCTTGCTCTGTGAGAAACGAAGGGGTATGGAGCATCCTACGAAACAGAGAGTCTCTACGCCAAAGATCACGTCAAGATTACTAAGATACAGACTAATTTTATCGATGAGTATTTTGGAGCGATAATTCTGATAAGATAAAGCTTATAGTAAGTATAATATTGTAATCATGGCATTTGTTATGGTGCGATAATTGATTGAATATTTTCCATAGGTATATAGAGTGTAGAAGTGTTGACAAATGAATCAATAGAGATCTCATATATTGCAAATCAACTCGATAATATAACAGTTACTGATACGAGGCTACAACACAAGGTTGGAAGAGGAGAATACGAGTATGGCTTGTTATAGGACAGGACAATTTTCTTTTATGGAGTGTATGGAAATACATGAACACTGAACGAAAATAGAAAACATAAAGTATTGTTTCATAGATACGCTCTATAACAGAGACAAGGGTCATTATTTTGTTTCGCTCGAGTTGTTCTGAGGGCACGGTTGAGAGCAGAACAATCATTCCATATACTCGATTATCTTGACATCCATAAATTGTTATTAAAGATCTACCCAACTTTATCATAGATTTAAACTCATATGAATGTTCCAGAAGTTGGTAAGCAAAATGATTATAAAGAGTGTGCAACTTGTGTATGTTTTTTCATTATAATGTATTTGGGTATCTATCTAAGAAGTAATATTTGGGGAGAAAGTAGGCTATAATGGGTATCCCATACCATGTTATAAATGCCGTATATAGGGGTATAATTGTTGTATTGTATACACTCATATTTGGCCCTACTTCAAAATGAATTTAGTAAGTTATGTTATATAGTATATGAGTATGAGATTGGCCTAATCAACCAGATAAATGTCATCATTAATTATTAAAACAAAGACCTACCAATAAAATCCTTCACAACAATCTATAAATTAAACAATCTCATAAAACCAATTAATCCACCAAAACGCAAAACAACATAGAAACATCAAAATGTTGATAGAAGAAAACTATCTACGTGACACTCTGCATATAGATGTAATCATCACATCATCAGTACTTTATTTATTATACTCATGATAGAGGTAATATATATAAACTCATAACTATATAAGAACTATAATAATAATTATTTCACTTAAAAAGCATTTTTTTTACTCTATTGACATAATCTGAACTTATTGATAATAATATTTCTTAATTAATATTTATAGTGATTAGTTAGGTAGCAATAATAATACTCTCACTTGATCAGTATTCTAATTGAAATCATAAGCTACATACTACAAGATAATCTTTTTGGTGGTCATATTGAGTGGTATACCTAATAAAGATATTTTTTTTTTACTATTTTTCAATCATAATCAGAATAAGATACTATATCTTTCACCACTCCAACTAGTTATATTATTATAGTAGGTTATAAGTCAAAAGAATTATACTCATGAAAGTACATAAAAGTTGGAAAATTATGTATTCGTATATGGGTATAATTAATATATATAAATTCTTTTAAAAATGTATCCTTGAAATGAAGACTAAATTACTATTCTAAATCAATACAAAGCGACTGGACAATCCTCTAAGTTTCTAAAATCCTCATTTATATATACTCAGATCAGTCCTGTGGTTCTAAAATAGTCTCTAGATTCTTACAATGTTCTAAACAATATCATTCTATTTGGACCTTCTCTTAAGGCCACTAAATATTTTTGATCAATAGTACAAAAAGTAAAGACTATAAATAGATATATGCAAATGTAGATATCAGTGAATATATGACTGTGAGAGATAGACTCATTGAAATCATGATATGCAAATGAGGAGTGTATAAATAGACTTGGTATATAATCACATATAAGATGGTGATATAAAATAATGAATCATGATACGATAGTATCAGGATCAGATATATGATTATTATTAAGCAGTGGTGAGTAATAGATGATTTAGTATTATCGCATCTCATTCACGATCATGATACATAAGCACTATGATTCATTTGGGATATACGTGAGATATCGATCACGAATATAGTTATTACGCACAAGGATTCATAACAACATGCTTTAAAAACTTGTATATGTACAGATTTCAAGAGTCTAAATCTATAATAAATATATACTGTACCTTTACTAAAGATGACAAAAAGTAAATAAAATTAAGCTGAAAGTAAATTGACGTTTAAAAACAAACAGAAAAAACGAAAGAACAAATGAAAATCATTGGAGTGAGTAAATCAGCAATTAATCCTGTAAATGTTCTGTCAAGATTAATTCAATTTTAGATGCAAGAGAAAAGATTCTGTGATTATTATATGCTTCCGCATTTAACAACTTGTTTTTCTAGATTTAATTAAAAGTTTTCTAAATTGTAAATCAGAAAAAGAACCCGTTACAAATAATTCTGCGCTTAGAAGAGAGAATGATTGGAATGATAGGAATTGAGGTTGAAGTGAATTATTTGTGTCCGTGTTTAGGTGTATGTGTGTGTGTGTATGTGAGGTAATGTTATTTTTATTCCATTCAGAATCTAGATTCTACTTTAGTTAGGTACCTCACGGATAAGTGTGTGTGTATCTTAAATATATATATACCATTCGAATCTAGATATCTACTTTAGTTAGGTTAAGTGATCTTATTTTTCTTTTATTTTCATATTTTTGTGTTTATAAACTTCTTTTCTTTTCGACTTGTGTCATATTCTTCTACTATTTTTCTGTTACCGGTGCTTGTTATGCACCTTACCCCAAGTCTTGAGGAGAGAAGGTAGGTGATGATAAACTCTTTTCTAGTTACTATTCTCCCTTTTTTACATTTACCTTTTCTCATTTATAATTCTTCATCTTCTTCGTCTTTTTACATACTTGTTGTTACCAAATTTTTTTCAATCATAATTTCTCTGACACGATTGCCTTTTCCTTCTTCTCCAAGTTTTCCTGATTTTTTCTCCAGCGACCCCAAACCCCAAACTTCTCTTAACGCCACTCTTTTCGAAATTATTAACTGTTAAACTCATAATACTCACTTGAATCTTTATATATATATTTATATATATATATATATATATATATATATATATTATATATTAATTATATATATATATATATATATATATATATAGTATATATATATAATATATATCTTTATATATATGGTTTTCCATATTTTGACTTCTGTTTGTTTTCTCTATCTCCATTGTTCTTTTGTTGTTTCTTTCTCTCACTCTTCAAAAAATCACTTCTTGAAAAACTACACTAGAATATTTTTAATATTTAATAATTATCGGATATGAAAAGATTCA
>JABUQX010086606.1:0-32500 GCA_015478945.1 Trachelipus rathkii
TCTTCTTCTACTTTTCTGCTTCTGGTGCATGTTGGCACTTACCCCCAGTCTTGGGGAAGGGGAAGGTGGGTGATGATGACGATATATAAATACAAATAAATACATATAAATACAAATGCAAAAATGAAATAACTATATTTTTTGAATATTTTTTTTCATATACTGTCAATAATTCATCTTTTACTGATAATTTATAAATGTCGAGTTTTGGGCGGGTATTTATGAAATGGGCAAATGCCTGGACAAATGCCCATTTTATAAATGCTGCCCACTGGGCATTTGCCCAGCGTACATCACTTATTCACTTGACCCCCTATCTTTGCGGTGCAATGCTGGTGCTTTATCTCTTTCTATAGGTACCGTATCGGCAAGTGCTCGAGGACTTTCCATTCGCGTACCACCAGCTTTACGACGCCCCCTCGTAGCACAAGGATGTGTCGGCACATAGAGTTTTGTGTTGATATTGTAACCAGACTAGCCCGCTGCTGCGGTGCTTCCTTCTTCCTGCCACCTCTGTTCTGTGGAATTCTCTCCATCTTCTGTGTTTCCTACTGAATTTAATCTCCTCACTTTAAAGTCTGCGTCTATGCCCGATCTGCGTAATTTGCATTATATGAATTTTGAGGCGTCACCCAATCTTTGAATAGGGTTCTGCCTGTGAGCGGCGGTAACAACATAAACATGAAAAACATAAAGGTTTTAGTAAAAAGAAATTATTAAGCTGGCTGAAACCCCACAAGAATGGCATCTTCGAGGGTGAACCACTTCTAGAATGCATTTAAATAGCATAACCGAGGAGCTTGCTCGCATGACAAAAAAAAAGATTCACAGAAGTGGAAGCCGCCTTATCAGCAACCCCTGGCAACAGAACTGATAGTGACGATGGTGACTTTTCAGCAAATAAATCTACTGAAGATGAATAGGATTTGGATATGTTAGACTTTGATAAGTCCATGGCCGAAATTGCATTGACATCTCATTCGCCATCAAAGAAATCACACCAAGAAACCCCATCGAAAAAACTGAAGAGACAGTCATCAAGGAGCAAAGATAATTCAAATTTGCAATTTTGAAAGAGGAGATGAGGCTCTACGAAACATGGAGATATGCTGCTCTACAGAAGAGAATCAACTTTTCATGTAGTGGCATGTGAAAATGGGCCACTGTTTCCATTATTATCAGTGCTTGCAAGGAAAAACAATTATCAGCCCCTCCCTCATCAGTCGAGAGCGTGAGCGCATTTTTAGTGTAGGTGGGAATTGTAAACACTCAAAAAGGAACAGGCTCTCGCCAGATACTAGTGAAAGCTTAATGTTTTTGCATCACAATTTGAGAATTTTTGAATTTGAGTATTGAATGATATCTATCTTTATCTTAAAGAAGTATATTATTATTATGTCAAGTTTGAGTAAAAGCGTTTTTTATTTTGTCTTTTCAGCTGATTAATTGAGGTCTATTCTTTCATTATTTTTATTCTTTATATTATAGCAAGTTAAAGAATCTTCTTGTAAATTGTAATCATGTTAAAACATAAAAGCTAGTAGCTAAGCTTTGTTAATACTTACTGGAAAATGGAAATGGAATATTTTTTGAATAAACACAAACATAAAAAAGTTATTAATATTATATTTGCATTTATGGTTATTCTTTTCCTTAAAAATACTATTTTAATTTATAAAAATAAATATACTAGCATCAACCAACATGAAATAAATAAACGCTAAGTATTGGTTGTACAGGGAATGAAATCCTGAGTTGCCTAGCAGTGCACAAATGTTCTATCTTATTACTGTCTATTTATTATATTAATTAAAGTATCGGTATCGGCACCTAAAAAAATAGAGTATCGGTATCGGCCTCTTTTCTGGTATCGGTACATCCCTAATTATTATTATTATTATTATTATTATTATTATTATTATTATTATTATTATTATTATTATTATTATTATTATTATTATTATTATTATTATTATTATTATTATTATAATAATAAAATTATATTTAATTATTATTTTAAATGTACTATACAGTATTGCAAAACTATTATGAAAGACCAGATCAAATTTTGTCCTTTTTTATTTTCATTTTTGTTTAAAATATATACAATATTTTTTTTTTTTTTTTTTTGCAAGTTTTCCAGTTTGGTCATGATAAAAATTAGGAAATATTTTATTAGATTTATTTGATCCCTGTGCTTTGCTTACTGAAATTTTTTTAAATATTTTATTTATATTAATTGCCACAGATAGATGTTAATTAGATATTAATTTTAATCACAATTTTTATCAAAGCATAGGAACTCATATACATTAACTTAAATTTGAGAATAGCAATATGTCTGTTTTTAATTTTTATTCCAAGATTCATTTGGTAATACAGGCCTTGAAAAATGATAGTTTATCACATTCAGTGGACAAGGTTGGAAATAATCTTACCAAAGAATGCTCATCTCTGGATGCATTTAATTCTGCTTCTCTCTTCTGATTCTTCCAGCAATATCCCCCTTATCCTGATCCTTTTTCTCTTCCAACTTCTGGTGGTCATGTCTGTAGCCTAACCTAACTTTTTCCTCTACCAACTTCTAGTGGTCATGCCTTTAGCTTTATAGCCTATACATACATTTTGTGGAGGAAGAGAATCTGCCTTTGTTGGAGGTTAGCGAAGAAAGTAAATTTGACTATTACAAATTGAATAAATGTAAAGAATCTTTATAGTTCTCTCTTTTTTTATTGAATAATGGAAAAGGACATTTTTAAAATTTTTAATTTAGGTTGCATTCAACCATATTTGACTTTAAACCCAATTAAAAATCAGTGAAGCAAAAGAAACAAAAACAAAAAAATAATAATAAGCAAAATGTGAATCAGTTTTATAGGCTATATTTTATCTTCATCATTTAGAAAAAAATTGATGATTTTTCAATAAAGATTAGTATAAACATTTTTTTTTTGTTTTTCAAACAGGAAAGGTTTTGTACATTGAGATATTTTAACAAAGCAAATTTTGAATTGATTGTTATGGATTTTAAAAATGAGATGGAAATTAAGGATGAACTTTTCGAAAGTTCAGATGATGTAAGAAATAATGGTCAAAGCTTTGAACAAGATTCATGGTTGGAAGAAGTTCCGGTAAGGAATTAATTAATTAATTATTATTATTATTATTATTATTATTATTATTATTATTATTATTATTATTAATAGGGAAGCTCTGTGGCAAGTGTTAGTGATATACAGTATTGGTGGTAGGCTTCTGAATGGAATAAAAAGTAAGTATGACCATAGTGAAGCGTGTGTAAGAATAAATGGAGTTGAAAGTGAATGGTTTAATATTAATAGTGGAGTGAGGCAGAGAATGTGTTATGTCTTTTTGATTATTTAATTTCTTTATGGATGTGGTTATGAAAGAATTAGAGGTAGAGAGAGTGGAGGGTGCCCTGCTTATTGTATGCAGATGATTTGGTTTTGTGTGGCGAATCTGAAGAGAGTTTAAGAGGATTGGTAAAGGGGTTTGGCAGTGTGTAAAAGGAGGGGGTTTGAAAGTAAATGTATACAAGAGTAAGGTTATGGTAGTGAGTGAGGACAGTCCATGGTTTGAAGTTATGTTAGATGGTGAGCAACTGGAGCAAGTGTGTGAGTTTAAGTATTTAGGATATTTGTTGTATGAAAAGGGAATGGATGATACAGAGTGTAGTAAAGTTGTGAATGGTAGGAAGGTGGCTGGTGCAATTAAATCCTTGGTGGATGTGAAGGGACTAAATTTTGAGTGCACTAGGGTTTTGCATGAAGGTAGAGAAACTGGTTTGGAATAAGAGGTATAGATCCAAGGTACAATGTGTTCAGATGGACAATCTTAGGGGCGTGTTAGGTGTGAGAAGAATTGATAAAATGAGGAATGAACGCATTAGGGAGTTGTGTGGTGTGAAGAAAGGAGTAAATTAGAGAATAAATGAGAGTACATTGAGATGGTTTGGTCATGGAAAGGATGGATGATAGTCGGTTGGTTAAGTGGATGTATAGTGGTGAGTGTGCTGGAAATTGACCGGCTGGGAGACCGAAGAAAAAGTGGATTGAGTCAGTAAAGGAATGCCTGAAGGAGAAGAATGTTTAGTTTGTCAGAGGCGAGAAGAAAGGTGCATAATAGGAGTGAATGTCGAGGTTTTGTGAGTGGGGTGGACCTTGCCCAGGGAATAAACCCTACATTGACGAGATGCCACAGTGAGGGTCCGTCGCAGTCCTGTGAAACCCTAGGGTGGATTTTCTGACTGCAATGAATTCTCACTTAAGGCTATAAAGGTGACGATAAGGCTGGGCTTTCCTTTCGACTTGCATCATGTTCTTCTTCTACTTTTCTGTTCTGGCGTATAATATGCACCTTGCCCCCAATCTGGGGATAAGAGGTAGCTGAAGAAGGAAAAGATATTATTATTATTATTATTATTATTATTATTATTATTATTATTATTATTATTATTATTATTATTATTATTATTATTATTATTATTATTAATAATTAAACTTATTATTTACAAATTTATCTCTTCCACAGAAAGAAATAATTTACACACACACGCATGTCAAAGATGAAATTGAAATAAAAGATGAGCCATTGATTTTTGGGAAAGAATATTTGGAGACTGATCAACATATTGAACAGATTTCTCAATTAGAAGAAAGTCTGGTAAGAATAGAGGATTAAAAGGGGTTGTTTTATTTGTTTTTCTTATGAGTTTGAGCAATTCTCCTGTTTGAAATTTATTATTTTATCACTAGTGTAACAAATAAAATATGGTATCTCTGCCTTTGGTCCATCAGTCCTTGCTTTTTTGACTTTTCTTTTGGTATTATTCCCTTCTGTTTCAACGTTGACAAAAAGAGCATTGAAGGTATAACATCTGCCGTACTTCTCGCTCAACCATTCTTCAAAGTCACTGAAAATTAAATCGTCTTCCAGGTATTATCCAAGAGCTCCCAATAAAATGTAATATTCTTAAAAAAAATCGGAAGGTAGGTGTATTACATCCACAATTTCGGATCAATTTTTATATTCTTCAAAACTTTCTGATTCTTTTTCTTCCTTTCCCGTTTATGACATCAACTCTTCTATTATTCCTTTCTGAATTCATTGTTGCTCTGTTAACATTGGAAGACGTAGAAAAACAACTTTGCAGGTTTACTTAAAACTAATAAACCAAAAATGAACATGAAATAAAATCTATTTATTATCATTTGCCTTAAATCATTTACTGATTGATTTATGCAATAAATAAATTTTTTACCTTGTTTTATTATTATTATTATTATTATTATTATTATTATTATTATTATTATTATTATTATTATTATTATTATTATTATTATTATTATTATTATTATTATTATTATTATTATTATTATTATTATTATTATTATTATTATTATTATTATTATTATTATTATTATTATTATTATTATTTGGTGGGAATAAATTTATTAATTTTGGTCGAGTTTTAAATTTGCAAATTTTATTTTTATTGAAAGGTACTTTTGCAAATATAAGAATTGAAGAATATGTTAATGTTTTTAGTAACAGCATTTTCTTTTTTTATTTTGTAGACTCATATTAGTGATGTAGGGCATGGAGAGAAAGATGACAGACTCAAAGTAAAAAGCCCTTTAAGAAACGAACCTCAATCATC
Source organism: Trachelipus rathkii (assembly GCA_015478945.1). NCBI lineage: Eukaryota > Metazoa > Arthropoda > Malacostraca > Isopoda > Trachelipodidae > Trachelipus > Trachelipus rathkii. The sequence goes on from JABUQX010086606.1 coordinate 5,681, forward strand.
AAGAAGAAAGAAGCAGGAGATTCAAGCCAAAGATTTGAAAAATCATGAAAAACATGAGTTGGAACTTCATTCGAAGTCACACGGTAAGAATTTTAAATGCGATCATATTATGTGATCATTTATTGTTTATTTAGAAGTGATGGTGATACCGGTTGTGGTGGTGGGCGCTATGGGAATTGTAAAATCTAGCCTGATCGTCCGATTAGGAAGACTCCCGAATAGAGAAACAGCATGTGAAATATGTTTGGAGGTGGTAAAGAAGAGCCTGAGTATCATTAGTTTGGTGTTGGGTATGTAAAGGAGAGAATAATATGCCATGTTCCAGCCTTTGACTCAAGGTTTGAGGATGGTTGGTACTTCTTACAGCTCTTTAAAGGAGGAGGAAAAAATAATTATATGTTCTGAGTGCGACTATGAATAAAATTGAGAAAGAAGGATAAAATTACATTTGTTAATCCATATAATATGTACATATTCATAGCTGTGCTCAGAACATTTAAAATATTTGTATTTTATTTTAAATATTTTTAATTTTTTTTATACACTCCTTTAAACGGTTACTCGAGTCTAAGGCTAGCACATATTTGTTTTCATTTACATACCAACACCAACCTGATGATAATTAGGCTCTTTCTTTCTACCTTCAAACATATTTCAGATGTTACTTTGATCGGGAATCTTACAAGGTTGGCAATCAGGCTAGGTTTCATTGTTCCTAAAAGCACCCATTACTATCGGTACCACCACTACTTCTTCCATGTTCCACATTCTTTGGGTTTTGTATTTGAGGTTCTGATACTTAAGATATTTATATTTTATTTTACTTGTTGATTTAGGCCTTTAATTTTTGTTTTATTAATATTTTTTCCACCTACTTTCCTTCATATTTCCATTTATACAATGGCTCACGTGTCTAGTCCGAATTCCATTTCTATACCATGTAATTTTTTTTGACTACTCTTAATTTGCCTTTTAGTTTCTTCTTTGTTTGGCGAGTTTAGTTTTACATCGTCCATATAGAACAGGTGTGTTATCCGTTTAGTTTTTTCATTCTTTGGGTTTCTTCTGTATCCGTTGGTATGGTTGCTGATCAGGGTTGGCGCGGAAAAAAACATTGGAGAGGATATCGATTCACCTTTTTATTTTAATTTCATTACTTCTTTTTGTTTTTGTATTGATTTTATGAATCCTCATAATTTCAATTAGCCACGAGTAGAGCTGCAAAAAATTTCTTCTTTTTTTAAATATTTTTCACAATTTATTTTCATTTTTATATAAGCAGATTTAAAATAGTTGGGCCAGATTTGTCCTTTGGTGTATGATTCATGATTCAAATGTAAAAGTTTTATTCAAAAGATTTTTTTGTCGAAGGATGAAAATGAGGATAAATTTTTTCTACTGAATCTATTTCAAATTGTATTGCAGGTTTGGAAATGATTTGGCCAGTTTCTTTGTATGTTCAAAAAAAAAAAAATGGTCGTTGTCTTTCCAGGTTCTTTGGTGCCCTTCTGCTATTTTTCGCCATCATCTTTTTTATTGTTAGCTGTTCTTTTGTTCAGACCCCTAAATAACCCTTAAAAATCGTTTATTTTTTTTTTTTTTCTCCCTATCCATGCATGATGACGTATAAAGAGTTGCCATATCTAATGCTTTCGGTTAATTCTGAAAACTCGTTAAGGTTATATGATATGGTTTGTTAAACAGACACAGATTTACTGTTTATACTTAACAAAACTTATCATAACCTGAACTTATTGGCTCCTAAACAGAATCATAACCTAAAAAATAGAATTTTTTTTTTTTTTGTTTGTGACAGGGTTGCATTAGAAGTCTACCGAAACATCGATTATTGTTAAAAAAAAAATCGGTTTTTATTCTATGCGTAGCTCCACAATTACCATTGTTTCTATTATTATTATTATTATTATTATTATTATTATTATTATTATTATTATTATTATTATTATTATTATTATGCTATTTAATTTATTGCTGTTTGACCTTAATGCAAAAATTTATGTCACATAAACAATTTAATAGTAATGATGTTTTTCTTTAACATTAGCAATTGATTACATGTACTGTAATTTACATTGTGGCCATTTGATCAATTGTACATCATAATAGTTGTTACAATCACGCCATTGGTTTCACCAATCCTCTTTTGGGAGTCATAAAAATTTAGTTCTTTTCAGATTATGAGCGATTATTTCTGATTTGACGTAATTGTTTTATTGACGTTATTAGTTATTACCTTTTATAATCTGGTTGAAAACGTTATAAGTTAATTTTTTTAAATTATTAGCAATAATTTGTTCGCATTGGCGCAACTAATTTAAATAAGGGTGGATTAAAATTAGTTTTTTTTTTTTAATCTTAAACTTATTTTTCCCACAACTATTATTTTTTTTTTAAATGACTTATTTATTAATGTTTATTGTCATTTGTGTTTTTTTTTCAGGTAAAGTTGAAGCAGAAGGCGCTTTACCACAATCAAAACTTATTATGAGACAGAGCTACTTTTCTAGGTCCAGAAATTTTGATACGAAAACATCAACAATGTATAGTGGTCCTGCTTCAGCTTTGCTTAATCAAAATATTAAAAATGACAATAATGATTGTAAAAATCGTTTTGAGAAAGAAATTTCCGTTTGCGATACTACCACTACTACTACTACTACTACTACTACTACTAATAATAATAATAATAATAATAATAATAATAATAATAATAATGATAATAATAATAATCAAGCATTCACGTGCACCTATTGTGCCGAAAAATTTGTTAGTGAATTTGGTTTAAAGTATCACATTCAAATCCACACTGGTGAAAAGCTTTTTAAGTGTTCTTTCTGTGATATAAGTTACAATAATAAACAGAATTTAGAAAACCACATTCGAACCCACATGGGTGAAAAGCCGTTTAAGTGTTCCTACTGTGAGAAAAGTTTTAATAGGAAAGGTAATTTAGATACCCATATTCGAATCCACACTGGTGAAAAGCCATTTAAATGTTCCCACTGTGAGAATAGTTTTATTCAAAAATCTAATTTAGAAACCCACATTCGAACTCACACGGGTGAAAAACTATTTAAGTGTTCCTCCTGTGATAAAAGTTATACTCGTAAACGTTATTTTGAAAACCACATTCGAACCCACACGGGTGAAGAGCCCTTCAAGTGTTCTTACTGTGATGAAAGTTTTAGTAATAAAAGTAGGTTAAAAGTTCACCTTCGAACCCACACAGGTGAAAAGCTATTTAAGTGTTCTTACTGTGAGAAAAGTTTTAATCGTAAAAATATTTTAGAAACCCACATTCGAACCCACACTGGTGAAAAGCCATTTAAGTGTTCTTACTGTGATAAAAGTTTTAAGCAGAAACCTCATTTAGAAACCCATATTCGAACCCACACGGGTGAAAAACTATTTAAATGTTCTTATTGTGATAAAATTTAGTGATAAAAAGTAATTTAACAGTTCACATTCGAACCCACACGGGTGAAAAGCCATTTAAGTGTTCTTACTGTAAGAAGTTTTAATTTTAAAAGTAATTTAAAAGTTCACCTTCGAACCCACACGGGTGAAAAACCATTCAAGTGTTCTTACTGTGATGAAAGTTTTATTCATAAAACTAGTGTAGAAGCCCATATTCGAACACACACGGGGGAAAAGCCATTTACGTGTTCTTACTGTGATAAAAGTTTTTATCGTAAAGGTAATTTAAGATCTCACCTTCGAACCCACGCAGGTAAAGCTTCAACTTCACAGAAAACATAAAAACATTTGAATCTTTATTAAAGATTAGTGTTAAAAATGAACATTGATTGCTACGACAGTCCTGAAATTATTTTAAAAATATAAATTAATATAAATTTACTGTATTTAAAATTGAGTAATACTTTATATTAGTAGTCTGGTAGAGAGTAGGTGGCAGTAGTAGGTTTAGGAGGCTGAAGTTTTAGTCTAGATATTTAAGTGAAGGCCTAGATGTGTTAAATGGATGTGTTTATTATATTAAGATGTTTTGTTTTTCTTATGTATATGAAGCAGGAAAATTATTATTTCTTAAAAGAAACTTTTTCAATTTTTATTATGTTTTATTTTTCAGTTATTTTGTTTGTGTTTCCAATTTGACTCTTAAATAGTTTTATTTTATTTTTGATTTTTTCATTTCTATATTTCTTGCGTAATTAATTCTATAATTAAGATTTGGTTATGTATATTTTTTATACGGTACTTAGTTTATATGTGGGACTTAAACTGAGAGTAATAAATGATTTGTACCGTTTTAGAGTTTCATTCTTCCTAATGATAAATCTATCCACAACAACTTAATTTGGTTTATTTTTTCTTGTTCATCATTGAACTGTCTTCCTAATTTGGCTTTACTATAAAGCAGAGCTGTGGAAACTGTAATTGGTTTGGATCTATATCCAAATCTTCGACAGGTAAAATCGTCGTAATTTTTCAATAAAATATCGACCATTTTTCTTATGTTTGAATGTATTCCTTCCTTTTTTTCTTCTGTTTGAATGTATTCCTCCTCCCTCTCTGGGGGCTCCCTCTGGGGGGGGACCCCTCTACTGAAAGCAGCAAGGAAGGAATGGGGGACCCTCTACTGAAAGCAGCAAGGCAGGCAGGCAATAATAGGAAAGGAATGAAGGAAGGCAAGAAGGAAGGAAGGAAGGTTAGGTTAGTTAAGTTAGCATGGAATGAAGGAAGGTTAGGTTAGTTTAGTTAAGTTAGCATGGAATGAAGGAAGGATAGGTTAGGAAAGAAGGCAGCAAGAAAGGATAGAAGGAAGGAATGAAAGAAGAAAGGAAGGAAGCATGGAATGAAGGCAGGAAGGAAGGTATGTATAAGGAAGGAAGGAATGATTAAACCGTGGCAGCAGCTCTGTTAGTATACTCACAGTTTGTTAGCCAAAGATCCTGGAGTTCTTGAAACGACGAGAAGTTGAGACTAGGTGAAAAAGGTGATAGCAGACAGTGATGATGTGAGCCATTATCATTGTCTGCTGCATGATTTGTTTATTTTTCAGTTGCATATTTAATTATTTTTGATGTATATGATATTAATGAAATATTGAAGAATAATAATAATAAATAGAAATAGCTTAGAGTGAGTTAAAATATATCGTAAGAGCCGCATATAGAGAGAAGAGTAAAATCATAGAAGAGTATAAATCAACATCAGATAAAGAAAAGAAGATATATATTATAGATGGAAGAGTTCACAGAAGCTACAGACTTATCTAGGGTGTATCCAGAGATTTGAGAGTGATATACTTCATTTATTGTTATATCATTTATTGTGTTTCATTTAATTATAATTATTTGGACGTGATTGGACTTGACTTGTATTACTTGACATCACTAACCTACCATTAACCCTTTATGTTATAATCATTGATATATAAAAATTATTTATCATTATCATTGAGACTGCTCTCCAACGTACTCCAACGTAATTTGGTGTCAATTATCAGGTAATTATAGAAGTGTGTTGTTATATTATTGTTAGATATAATAGCATATTGAATATTAGACTATTAGGGATAGATAGTGGTATTTTAATATACAAATTGCATATTTAATAGCATTTAATTCAATCAAAAGGGTTAAATCAAAATTACTTTTATTAATAGGTACAACAGTACCTAGATTACTTAAGTTAGAGGTAAATAACTTGATCCAAACTAAACCAACTCAGACATACATAGGTCGACCTATGCTTATCTAGGTTAGGGGCAAAGGCACATCCAAACTAGAAGTCCCTCACAACAAGTTAATTTACAATTTACTTTATACTATACTTTTACACCCTTTATCACCCTATACTATTCCTCTATTATATCCCAAATTTATGTCTTCCTCCAGCAGCCAAACTCCACTAGCACCATCTCCAGATTATCCAATTATTTAATACTAACTTTATTCTTTCTCTAATATAATAATTTAATCAAATCTATTGCAAAACAGAAATACAAAAAGTTAGATAAAGAACATATAAATTATTCTACTGAACAGTGGCAGCTCGTCTTTATGGCTATTGGGCGCGCCCTCTCAACATTAAAAAATGCCGATAGGCATGGGATGTTGTTAGAAATATGTAAAATTTTTGTCAAAGTAAAGTGATCTGAGTTTTTTTTAACCAATTAGTAGCATAAAAAATTTGTAACCATTAAGAAATACAAGAATGCCTTTCAACTGCAAATAGTGCGTAACGATATTTTATTTTCAATACTTTCAATTAATAGAAATTTGGTGCTCTTACTTATTGGCATCTACTCAATGAATGAATTATATAGTTCTTAAAAATAGCAAATATAAGCAACATACGAAAATAACGAATTCAAAATTCCTATAGTAATTTTTGTATATGTTGCCAGTTTTGCTTTATTATTTCATAGGAAACTTAGGACAGTTTTTCTATATAAAATTAAGTCAAAATTTTAACCTCTATTAATTTGTCCAAGTAATGTCCTTCTTTTACTTGTATAAGAGAGTTAAAGACCTCAAGGACGATTATTTCGATTTTTAGGGGGGAGAGCTTTGTTTCTTTTTTTTTTTTGTGCGAACGAAATAAAATAGTGAAGTAAATATAATGAATATTTCCATCATTAAGAGAGTTATCAAGTCTTTTTATTGCAGAATGTGTAATATAAATGCAAATGATATTAAAAAAGAAATAAAATCGAAAGGTTTCGCATAGTCTTACACATAAATATCTAAAAGTCGAAGAGCTAATCGTATTTTTAAATAAGAATATTCAGCAGATGAAATATATATATATATATATAATATAGTATATATAGATATACTATATATATATAAATCTTCAGATTATACAATTATTTAATACTAACTTTATTCTTTCTCTTTTTTTTTATTTTCTTTAATATAATAATTTAATCAAATCAACTGCAAAACAGAACTACGAAAAGTTAGATAAAGAATAGATAAATTATTCTACTGAACAAACTACGACTAACTACCTACTGACTTTGGTTAGGATCACGAAGAAGAAAAACTAATAAGAAGGTTAATTATGCGGAGACTTCATTCCTGTTCCCAACACATCTGTAACAAATATAATCAATTTATATATATATATATATATATATATATATGATATATATAGTATATAATATATATATTATATAATATAGTATATATATTAATACTATATATATATAATATATATAATATATATATATATTATAGTATAGTATATATACTATATATATATATATATATATATATATATATATATAATAATTATATATATTATATTAATGTGCACACTGATATATTGCAATCAGGCAGATTAGAAAAGTAATTAATAAATGGGGTTGATTTATTCAGTAAAAATAGTTTTTCTGTGATCAAAGTTATTAATTATGCAAGAGTGAAATTTGATAATACAGATGATAATAATCAATTTCGTAATTGCAATGAGAATAATACATATTGTTGAATAAAGAAATGTTAGAATTTGAGATAATAGAATAATATACTATATATATTATATATATATATATTATATATATATAGTATTATAATATATATTATATATATATATATATATATATAATTATATATATTATATATAATAATACATAGTTATAAAGGTGGGCATTAATGCGTTAATCCGTTAATTTAACTCGTTAATTTTTCCGTTAACTTTTAACGCTTTCGTAATTTTCGAAAAGAAGTAAGGACTATTAGCGAGTTACATTTTGTGAATTAAGTAACGAGTTAAAATTTCGCCCCACAGTCGTTAGACCGTAATGAAATTAATGGTGTTTCTACAATTCATTTACATTTCTCATCAGATTTTAATTGGGGTTATAATTTGTTTTCTTATTTATCTTATATTTCTAAACGCTCTCTCATTGTTCAAAATGTGTTTTATTCTTACAAGGTTAGATTTAGTAATGTTGTTAACAAATGTGGAATAAGCTGTATTCTCATTTCTTAGAAACCGCTTGAGAAAAAAGAATAGGTCACTGTGCTCCCCTTCAAGGATATGTAACTTTTTCGTTCGTTTACTTGAACTTGGCCTTCTTTTGTGCTAGGGAAAAATATAAAGAATAGCCTAATATCTCTGTAATTTTATAAAAAATATACATATTTGGTATGTATGAATGAATGAAAGTTGGTATAGTCTATTAATTTTTTACATATAATTAAACTATTAAGTATCTAAAATTTAGTATTTATTATGCTTCGAAAGTATTCTTTGGCACCGTGGAGCTTGTTACATAAACATAAACATCCTGTAACACATTGCTCGAGAATCTTGAATCTCCTAACTTTCGGATGTTCTGTGGCTAAAAAAAAATCTTTCCTCGCTGGTCGTTAACCATTAATGGTTTGTAGGCTGAGTTTAACCCTTTTATTTTGACCGTGTCTTTTTGACTATCTTCTGAACCTTCTCATGAACCTGTTTACTTGCTTGCATTTCCGAAATGCTGAGGTCCTCTATTTAGGGATTGCAATCTGTACACACATGAGTGGTGGGCTCCTCTCACCTGATGCAGCGGGGGGAGCTCAAAACATTCAGCCTCTCAAGCGTTTGGAGCAGTATTAGAACCTACACATAGTCCACAATCTCCCTAACTAATTTTCTGATACGGCTTGATTTTATGTTTCACGCACTAGCTCCTTTGGTTATAAATACATTCATTTTCTCTATGTAACTCTGACCACAATCTTGTTAGCTCTATTAATTACATACTTTTTCTCTCACAGCTCATCAATGCCTAACGTTAATTTCTGGCATTATCGGCTAATTTGGGGGGTGCATTCGTTGTTTTTTGGCTACTACTCTTGGAAATTGAAACTGCTTTGACTCGGGATTGCTTCGGTTCAGCCGCTGAATGAAGGAGGGGACCTTAATCACTGATGGAATAGCAGTTCATTGCAATCTTCAACAAATCTTTCGCTGCACCAACATTCCATGGTCAATGAAAGCTTGTTCGCGCCTCCATTACAGGAGAAGATATTGCCTATCGGCATGAAAAACTTCTCGTTCTCATCGACTCTTACTAATTTTCATTCTGCCGGAATCGTTGCAGGGATATCTTCGACAGGCTAAGCGATCTTTCACTAAAAAAAGTGCGATAACCTCGCTTGGTTCCCTGCTGATAAAATTTTGCCCTACCATAAACTCTCTAACAATTTTGTAAAATCTGCTTCCTATTCGCTCGACGGTTCTGGGTGCTAACTCTCCTTCTGAAAAGCCAATCTCTTCGGCCTCCTTTTTTCATCTAAGCTCGGGGATTGACTTGCATTCACAACTCTTCGGATCGCCCTTCGTACAACAAGAATGCCTTGTTCTCGCATAGAATTTTGCGTGATATTGTAAATTCCCAGACTTGTTCGTTGTGGGCCTCTTTCTTTCCAGCTACTTCTGTCTGTGGAATCCTTGTCCTCTGTTTTTTTCCAATCCTATATTAATCTTCCTTCTTCAAAACCCATGCACGTCTGCCTCACCATGAGAACATTTGCGTTAAACTGAAGATTGGGTGGTTTTCAATGTTTATTCCAAACCCCTCCTTGAGGAGGCGTGAGTGGTGGTGATCTGTAAAAAAAAACAAAAAAAAAAAAAAAAAAAAGCGCAAAGTAGCAAAATGTTGAAAATTCAAAAATTAAAGTCTGAAATAGTTTTAATATACATAATTAATAATTGCAGAGATATTATTATTATTATTATATTATTTATGAGTTATTATTATTATTATTATTATTATTAATTATTTTAATTATATATTTGCAATTTATGAAAATATACTTAATCCTTAACATTATTTGAAGACGTCTTACGTTAAACGATAAAGTAACTTCCCGCTACATAAGTTCGTATTGTATATTCTACCACAGTGTAGAACGCCTTAAAATGTTAAGCTCGGCAAACGTTATCGAGAAAGTATATACGCCTGTTAATCTGGAATGTAATCCTTAATGCGTAATCAAACCGAAACAAAAAAAGAACAAGTCTAATATTTTTTAATTTGTATTAACGCGTGAGAGGCATTAAGGGCGTTTAAATTTCACCTCATTAACGGTGACCCCACCATTTAAGTATGAGCGTTCTGATAAAGAATTTAATGCAGTGAGAAGAGTTAAACTGATAAATCGTTTACGCTAGTTTAACCGGATTACTACCAATAATAATTTAAATATTGTAATACAATCACTGCAATAACTTATTTCATATAATATTGGCAAAATAAAAAATAATAATTAATACTTAATAATATAATGATAAAATAATATAATAATATTAATGATATAATATTAATTAAATTAATAATAATTAAAACTGATATATATTATATAGTAATATTATAATAATATTATTATAATAACTATACTATGTATATATAAGACTTTAACTTAACTAGTTAAGATACTTTTTTAAGAGCTATTTACAATAAATTGGATATTATCCGGATATTATATTATTTTTTATATAATTTTTTTTTTAGCAGATACACACTAAGGCCCTAGAGGGGTGAAATTGGGTAAATTACCTACCCTCAATTATAGTACTAAAAGTATAATATCTAGTCAGTGATATGACGCAGACGGACTGGTGATATATATTAAAATGAACGTAGTAATATACTATTAAATTTAATATACGTCTATTAGAGATAAATATTACTATGAAAGGCAAAGTTTCACAAGAATACAGATAGATAATGACTGGAAGCTAAATGGCCACAAGTTATAAACAAGTTCGTAGAGATCAATTTAGTTGACGACACAGCGGTTAGTATCATATAAGTTTCGTTGTTGCGTATGAGGCAGTAATACATTTTTCTACATCCTTCTATCAGACTTGCTGCATCGAAGTCAATGCTTCAATGAAGAGATTAAACAAGAAGTGTTTCTGGCAGTGCAGGTTGCAACAATCAGGATGGTATAAGCAAAAGCAGTCTTTCCTATCTCGAGCAAATAAAAGAAATATTTATAGAAAAAAAGAAGAAGGCCAACGATCAGCAAGTTTGAAGATTGATGAGGTTCGCCTAGTCTAATAACGACATATATCACTAGATAATCTCCAGAGCGCTATTTAAATAGTCCTGTGGAAAGTAGTTACAGAGAGCATAATAAGGGCAAGTAAAAGGAATAATATCATTATCTTAGAATTGTAGTAAGGAAATTAAAAATTTATAGGTTACGCCTATGCGTGTTCATAACAAGATAACAATTTTTTAATACTATCTCACATTACGCCAAAAGATAATAATTCCTCTCAATTAATAGATAATAATAACGATTACTGTTGTAAAACCTGTATATTTTCAAGCCAAGCAATAGCACACACTCGCGAGAAATAAAAATAATAAAGTAGTCTCCTCCAAATTAAAGAGACAAACTAGGTGACAAGTACATGAAATTAGATAAGAAAAGTCACATGGCCTATAAAAGGCAACGGAAGAAGATTTGACACACGCCTCTACAGCAGGAACAGCGACAGCTTGATCATTCTTTCCGCTCTGAAAGAAACGTCATTCGGGCTAGGCAAACTACGTTCGCTTCGCGAACAACGTATATCCAAGTATTCTTCGGTATTTAGAGACGGCATATGCGTTGAGAATCGAGCGCGCAGAGTTCCTATTGTCTCGGTCTTCCGATCGTTCCTTGGCAGATCCATAGTATTCCATCTTGAACATTTCGATCATCGCGACGGAATTTCACAAAAAATGGCAAATCTCTCTCTTGTCCTATCGAAGGTTTTGAGTTTATCTTCGTCCAAAGTCTATTCTCTTCTTCATACCGATGCTGTGACCTATTGAATCCTATGCAAGTTCTTCTCTGCCATCCAGGAACGCAGAGCGGCAGGGCGCAATGAGAGGTCCATTGGGCTTTGTGCTAATCTCTCTCGATTTTGTTAGGACATGAATAGTCTCTGCATTCAATTTTCTGCTGCTAGACGGAGAATCAGAATAGCCTACTAGACGAGATACATAGACGCCCCATTAGTCCTTCGCTGAGAAAGGAGAGTGGAGCAGTCTGCAACTTCATCTTGGTTACACTAAGAGATAACGACCTTTTTCAACTCGCAGAGATCTTGCACGAGCAAAGAAGGTAGAGTTCACTCAGGATGACTACTGTTTCTCATGGACTAGTACTCTGCTATAATTAAGAGCTCAAGATCGTGGTCAAGTTAACCATATTACGCTCATGAGAGATATATGGATGTGTCCTTCTCCTTCTATATTTATCATCCATCAGGTGACTGCTGTGGTGATTATAACATCATTCAACAACTTTTTCTCAAGCACTGAATAGTTCCAAACAGAAGTTGGTCAACTGATCTTCAATGATACATAGTTTGAGACTATTTTTCTATCGTCTTTGAACTTCGTACAATCATCTCGTATAATTCTCAGCTGTTGTCGGGTAACTGATATTAAACTCTCACCACTCGAACCTTAACTTATTTTAACTAGCCCTCAGGCATAACACTGCTTGGCTCAGCAAATTGTCAGAGTTGCTATTGTCTCAATACCTACTGTCTCAAACAGATTGAAGTGTGAGAGTATGTCTTGATTCTATGCGCAATAGTAGATCCCAAGTGAATAGGTTTTCTCAACTGATCTTACATGCTCTTTGTAGTCTGATTCAATCTCACTGAACAACTTCGAGAACATAAATGGTTGATGTCCAGTCGTCATTTATATTTATCATTATGGGTTTCGTCAATATAAGCACATTTCTCAGCTTCTATAAATGAAATTCGACATGGTTGTAAGATCACGTCGGTAATCAATTTTATCACTTTATACTATTAGAGATAAGAACAGTGATAAATCTGTTCTTACAATACCTCAATATCGGAAGTGAGGATCTTGCCATTAGTTGATTAACAATTCTTTTAATAGTAATTTTCAAAGTAGATGCGGGTGGATGTACAGATAACATTTCATTATGGATTAAGCCAGTCCAAGAGCGTTGTTGTATAGCAGTTATTTGTTTAATAGGAGATTCATCTGAGTCACACTGGGTAGACTACAACAATGGATTTATTGTCCAGGAGTCGGTTATTAATTGTTTATCATTATATTTACCGATGTGTTATTAAACGCTTAAAATAGCTCAAACCTTGCATAAATTACAGAAGATTATAATACATCATAAGTGCGTTTAAAATTGAGAAAGTACAGAGTGCTACTTTTAAGCTTGAAATTTTCATTAGATAAGTTGGGAGGCAACTTGCTATAAACCAACAAAGCACGTCCAGTTAAACACGGCACTAAATAAAGATGCATAACTGGAATGAACCATCATTTGAAGGTGTCGTCAATAGCTCTCAAACGTAAGGATGTAATGCTGTCACAGTCGTCACTTGATTCGCAGAGAAAACGTGAGGCCATTATTTACGGTTTACTTAATACATTGTATTAATATGGGATATCTGCTCAGATGACGGATCGATTGAGACTTGGAGTGGACACTAGTCTTTCTCTTTTCACCAAATTTCAAATCGCTCCCTGTTGACTTTCAGTACATTTACTGATACAGCCTATATCTAATCGTTCACACATTTGAATGCAGATAGAGCATTACCTTTCGAGGCATTTCTCTTAATTACTTGCTTTGTGAAGACTTCCTCTCGTGCTTAAAGTCGAGCATTGCCTATCGCTTCTCTTTCTTAAGTTAGGCTCAAGTAGTCCTTTCAGTTCTTCTTCTGTGTCTAGAAGCTTCCTCGCAATTAGATGAGCATGTCCTTTCAGCTCTGTTCTGACTTCAGCAACACCCATACTTATTCTGTTCAATATGATTTTTTCTAGAATTTTTAATCATAACATATTTCAGCATTCAATTTAGTTGCCTCTATTACTAGGTTGCATCTAGTCAACCTATCTCTTCCTTGTAGGGCCGGTATCTTATTCATTTAATCCGATGAATGTCAAGATAATCTTTGTACACTTATATGGTGACACTCAATATTTTGTAACAATGCTGGCACCAGATTGGTAGTCTTTAGTAATAGTAACAATATGATAGAGGAAAAAACAGTAAATTAATAAATAGAGTAGATATAATATACTGAAATCCAAGCAGTGTGATGACAGAAATATTGTTCTAGTTTAATCCTTTGCAAGAGCCACAAATATCATCGAGATATTATTATAGGTGAGACACGCGGGTCAGTATCCTGGGTAATTAAGTTGTAGCTAGTTCTTAGGGTATAAATCACCCAATTCTGGTAGTAACGACTACTTTTACTGAAGAACATTCAAAAATCTCTGACTGAGTATTCTTAGGTAAGGGTCGAGTGAGAATAACAAAATGTTATCTGGAAGCTGCCTGCAGGATTATTAAAACAATCATAGATACATAGTGGTGTCGGAGAGGATTTTTAGCGACAATAGATATATATAAAGAACAGATAATACATTCAGTGTGAAAGATCGATATAGTTCGATAAGCAAAGATAGCCTTATATTAAAATATCGCGTATTATATAGACTTTGGGCAGAGGTAAGTATAAGCTAATTAACTAAAATAATACTAAGATGTATTTTTGCTGATAAGATCTAAAATTCAAAACTACATATAAGAAACATGAACCAACAACACAATTGTGTAATATTCACATGTGTTTCCAAAATAAATCTTCTTTAATAAATTAATAATTGGTAAGATATATGATTTACGTCAAACCTAAAATTATGTGGATAACTGTTTATGCATAGTGGTAGGGGTTGATCGAACAAATCATAGTGAAGTATTCACAATGAGAACCAGGGCCTTCAGGCAATGACTAACTTGTAATATATCTTATATATACTAATATTATATCAATATATATATATAATATATATATATAATATTATATATATATATTAATATAATAATATATATTATATATATTATAAATTTATCTATATTATTATCAACATTCACATTCTATTCAACATTAGTATATATTCTATCATTAGACAAAGTACCGATAATATTATGATTATTTATACTTCTTACCATTATTCAACATTATGACTATAATTTATCTGACGTGAATGAATACACTTATGAGAAAGAACTAATATTATTTATTATATATAGTATAGTAATTATAAATAATTATAAATACCCTAATATATATTATATTAATTAACTATATTAATTAATAATCGTTTCAAAAATAGTTGCAAATTTAATTAACAAGAGGATGTAATATTAATTAATATATATATTATATAATATATATATATTATATATATATTATATAATTATATATATTACTATATTATATATATTAATAAGTTTATATTATATATATTAATAATAATATATTATATATAATAATATAATATATAATATATTATATTATTAATAATTCAAAAGAGTCTAATTATATATATATATATAATATAGCTAAATGTCTTCTAAATAATATATTTATAAATATATATATATTATATTATATAAATATATTAATACTATATATAATATATTAACTTATATATAATATAATATATATATTAATATAATATAATATATATATATTATATTATATATATATATAATATAATATTATTATATATATATTATAATATATATATTATATATATATTATATATATAATAAATAATATATATTATATATTTATTGATGAATAGATAATATTTATTATTTATTAATACAATATAAAATATTTTTTTCGCATAACTGTGGTAGCTTTGTATAAAGTTCCTATTCCAGTCATAATTAATATACCTTACGTAATATATTATATCATGTTATTATCACTTTCTCTTCGTGAATACTCCATAATAACCAATAAAGTTATCTATATATATATAGTTTAAGTTCGTGTTATATTATTGTTTACATAGATATAATATGACAGTGGTAGTATCGTATCATCTATTTGAGTGATCTAATGTATACGGTATTATACAAATATTAGTTATTAATTATCATATATATTATAATTAAATATATATTAATACCATTAGTCTGTAGTAAGCTCCTAAAGTATGTTGTCTAATATATGTATTTGACTTCAAAATATTTTTATTTCAATAAAACTTTAACACTGTTAAAACAAAAGAATGGACTGAGGGGGGAGAAAAACCTTTGAGGAGAGCTTTCTTCCTATTCAGACTTATATTATCAATCCAAGGTGTCACACGAATAACTTCTTTGATAATGAATATGTTATATAGTTGAACTGAGTAAAGTTTTGATTTGTTGATTGTTCTATTCTTTGAGATTTTTACAAATATGAATTTATTCATTTTTAATCTGTTTAACAATCAATATATATTTGAAAGGAAAACTTCTTTAAAATTCGATTTCGCGTTACATGAGTTGTGAATAATTCAGAAAAGAAATGCAGATCATCCTCATGCAAATCCGTTATATACGGATTTGAATATCTACGTGACCAGTATAATAATGAGATACATCAGTAGATATTTTTAGTTAATTAAGATGATTTGAGACTCTCTTTATGTTTATTGACGAAGGGCTGAGTTTAGGGTAACATTTGGTAATCAAACCATGTTGACTTATTCTCCTTTTCACATCAACTGATTCCCTTATAAAAATCGGAACAAGAGGAGCATTAATGCGTATCTTCCCGGAATGGGTAGAGGCCTGTGTGGGTCTGGAAACCGGATTTTTTGTTGCGCAAGAGTGTCTTTAAACTTCGTTAATTTTCTTTACACAGGATGCCATAGAAGGGAAGTAACTTTTATGGTTGAAATTATATTCAGAGGTTAACTTTAAATGTATTTATTTCTGATACTGAAGATTAATGTTCGCGTACTTACTGATTATATTTAGAAATATAAAATAAGGTGACATTAGTTGTTGATATTTGTTAGATAGTCTTTCGTAATAGCTCCAGCCATTATAAAAATGTCTTTATATTTTAAGTTCATGTTCTAGTTTCCGAGGTCTTCTAGATCCTAGTTTTATGCTAATAAATTTTGGAGGACACTACGAGCAATTTTGTATTAATAGCGAATAGGACAGAAAACTAATTTTATCTGTCTACAATGGTAGGCTGTTCCTATAGTAAAACATGATAGTGAATTGATCTTGAATTTTCTCATGCTATTGTTTTATCAGAAATTGTCACAAGAAAGATTAGAACATTCATTAGTGCCTGTGTCTACTTGATACAATTTATGATATGAAATTGTATCTGATTGATATGTTCGAGAGAGGGCGCTAACAGAGTCCACAAACCTATAAAACACGAAACGCAACTACATACACGTGCTATAACCACGTATAGCCTTAATATTACAAAAAATAATCTGAATAGGTGTGGGTGATTGAAATGCTGAAACATTCTTTCCTCAAAAAATCCATAAAAATATTGCTTAGGCGTAGGGGACTAAAAGGGAACCACATGAGGAAGACATGTATAGATTGTCTTTAGAGAAATATTCCTTTGAAATGAAAAGACGTTATGATATTTTCATTTAGTAACGACGTTAACCATTTATAGCGTAAACCTTATCGATAAGAATGTACGAAGTACTTAACCGACTTCAATATTGTAGGCAATAAAATTAATGTTTCATAAAATAATATTACTGGTAATAATGAGATATTCATAATCAAAAACTATAAGTCATCAATATATTAAATTATATAATAAATGTATCTAATAATAATAATAATAATAATACTTATTTAATATGATCTGAAATACTTATAACTTTTGTATAAATCTAAAATATCCAGAGATGTAAATTATTTAGCTTGACCTTACAGTATACGTTTGCCCGCTTTTTTTTTTTTTTTTTTTTTTTACAGAATCATCCAGCACTTCACATCGACTCACAAGGTAGGAGGGAACATAACAATCATGGAGATACTATTACACCCAACTTTCCAGATGCTCACGCAAAGTTGACTCATGAGGAGCGCAGACAGTTTGCTAGGTTAATTTGAAAGAGAGAGTGATAGGATATAAATAACGTTTGTAGAAAAGCGAAGAAACGAGTAGTTCCACATGACAAATGTAGTTGGAAAAGAAGAGTCGCCATGAACGAAGTCTTAGATTTTTCTTCACTACAAGACTACATCGCAAAATACTGCAGAGAGCAACACTTCTTTTGTGTATAGGATGGGAAGCTAAGAGTGGTGGTAATGCAAGAATCAAACACCGAACATTAGTGAAAATAGGAGGCCCAGGAAGAGAGTTGCTTATATTTCATGTAAGGAGAGTTTATCTATGTGACCAAAACAGAACCTGTCCAGATCAGTAGATATAAGCGTGAAGGAGCAGATTAATACAAAATTTGTCTCAGTAAGAAGTGTTCCTGTACGGGAGGTTCATTATATTTATGCGCGAAATCAAGGTCAGGACATACCGCAAACATATGCTCTTTACGAGTGAAAGTACCTTAGCCATGACGAAAGTCAGTAGCCCGTCACAGTATGCGAGCATAATGAAAATTAGTAAGCAGGTGATAGAATGAGGAGAGGTATTATCCATGCTCCGATAGGCAATAATCTTGCTTCCTGAATGGTTAGTCGATGAAAACTCATTTAAACCATTGATTTTGGGTGAGCGAAAGTTTCTAGTTGATAGAGTTTGAATGAACTGCCATACTATAAGTGATTTAAGTACTCTCCTTTTCAGCGTTGTGAGCGATATACATCCCCAGAATCAAAGCAGGTTTCATTCATTAAATATGTAGAGTAGACATAAAAAACAAGCAAGAGAAATAATAAAACCACAAGAAAGATCGCGAGATAAAATGCCAGAATATTAATCTGTTTAGGCAGCATAGGAGATCTTCTGGACGAAGAAGTATAGTCTAAATAAATTAAGAAGCTAAAATGTGTCGTCAGAGTTACAAAGAGAAGATAAAGTGATTATATACCATAACGGATAATGGGTGAACTAGAGATCAAGCGTATCAAAAATTAATTAGATGTGCGATTGGAGATGATTATTGTAGAGTTACTTAGGATAACTGTGTTCCAATTCGGTTGGTAGATAATGAACTGAAAGGTGTTTTTGGACCTTCACCACCGCCTGTAGTATCATTGAATAGAGGAGGCCTACACTCTGTGTAGTGTCGATTATGAATATCTCTATAAAATAAGAGGACCTCAGCATTTGGAGACTTGAAGATAGTTGATAAGTGCGAACATGATGACTATATAGTTAAGTATATGGGATGAAGAGAAGCTCTGAAAATCTGTTGTTCATTAGGGGAGCAGTCACAGAAACACCATCTAATTTATATATTTTTTGAAGAAAGCATGATAAGGTTAGACCGCTCAGAAAATCATCGAAATGTTATGGATTGATTCCAGATGTCTCGAGGTCGTATGGTGTTACTAGGGATTCAGAAGGTAGTTTTTATCGTTTAATCTATTCTCCAGTGAAATGCAAAGATCATACATTGCTCGAAACAAAAAACTTAATTAATAGTTTATAATAGTCATTATTATAATAACATATTATTAGTATAAATAATAGCGATATGAATCGCAATCCTTACACACTCCTCTTTGTGAAATTAGACAATATAACTATATTTCTATATAAAATTACGTTTTTATTTTTATTACTTATAATTTTTACAGACTATACACAAAAGAAGCAAGTTCACCAGTAACGAACGAAAGAAGTTAATAACTCGTTGAACAGGAACAGTCACTATCTTTTATTTCTCTCATATACGACTCAATTAGGTATGAACTTGAGAATATACGCAGCAAAGAAACAAATGTTTAACATTACTAATTACGGGATATATAACACACGTTGCTAAAAACTCAATCACACAATTTTAGAAACATACTGAGGACGTGCAGCTATTTAAGTAGAAATTTAGGAAAAAAAAAGTTTATTGTTATAGAATAATTCATAAAATTATCGAGAGTTTAAAAACCACTATCACAGAAAATTTTTTATAAACTCCAGTAATGACTGTAGTACGATTTGGGCAGTATCTCTATGAATCAGAGTTACCATTAAGATATGTAAGGGGAAAATTTTAACTCGTTTAATCGATAATCAATCAAATGTAAGACTCATTAAATAAGCTACTAACCAGTGTAGTCTTTCAAGAGTAGACGAAAGCAGTTAAAAGTTAACGTAAAATATTAAAACCGAGTTTATATTCAAAAGATTATACGCTTAACTGAACTCAAATGCCATACACCTGTTGTTATATATATATATATACACGTCAAAATAATTTTACTTAATATATATATCAATAAATAAATTAGTATAAAAACATAGCCATAAATAATGCAAAATTTAAATATAAACTAATTAAAGATAAAAACCTTCTCAAAATATATATCTCTGGCTTATAAACCCTATAATATAGATAAAGTTGTAGGCTTTCTGGACCTTATACAAAATTATAATAATTTGAAATTATTATTCTTATAGGAATTTTCTTGTTGGAATCCCATAAGAAACTTAAGATGTCTCTCGGATCATTAATTAAACCTCTTTATTAGCTCTGATTTTTCTTTCTCTTCTTGCTACTCTATAACAACATATATATAAGGTAAGGTAGCGTCATTTCACCCATAAAAATGTTTTATCTTATTCTTTATCTATACTTTTCTTTTAGTTTTTGCAGTATGAACATTTGACTCTAATATTCATAAGTACTAAAATGAAATAAATAATAGAGAAAATGAATTAATTAGTATTAAAATAATTGTCAATATAATCTGAGATTATTCTACGTGTGGAGTTGGCACGCTGGAAGACCGAAATCAAATTTTGGAATATAATAGATTAAAGATAGATAGACAAGCCAAACTTATGCGCAGGGTACTTTCTATGATTGACATTTATAATAGAAAATAATCTGTAAAATTTAGTACACAGAGGCAGTTGTTGATTGTTGCTTTGACCCCTTCCATTGTTATTTGTTCTATCTATGTATGTCTGAGTTGGTTTAGTTTGGATCAAGTTATTTACCTCTAACTTAAGTAATCTAGGTGTTTAGATATAATAGAGTCTTCATAAAAAGTAAATCTCTCTTGATTGAATTAGTTTTATCTCCCAAGTCTCAACTCTTCCGTCGTTTCAAGACTTCCAGAGTCTCGGCTAACAACAATGTGGTATTAACTCACAGATGAGCTTGCACGGTTTACATCATCTATAGCTTCCAATTAATACTAATTAGTCTTATTACTTTATTATTTCTATATTCACATGAAGACTTTATATTACTTTATACTACATTGTTAGTATGAGGAGGGGAGGGGGAGGGGGTAGAGGTTATATAATTATCTTCTCATTACTATTAATATATATATATATCTCTTCCTTAATTATGTATGCTATATATATATTATTTACATTTACTCTTAACCTTTACATACATTCTTCTGCTTCATTTCATGCCCCTTTTTCCTTATTCTCAATCTTTCCGGTGAGAGCCCACTTATATCTCACTCCCTTAATGCTCTTTTCTATTCCAATCAGTGTCTTTCCTCATTCTATGCTCCTTCCTTTCTTTTTCTCTTCTTAATTCTTTCCTTTTTAGGATTTCCTTTGGCCTGCCTCTTTTTCTATCTCATTCCTAGCAGTGAGTACCTACTCCTTTCCCTTCATATCTCATGCTTAATTTACATGCGCTAAATCGTTCACGGGACCCTTCCTCCGCTCATTCAATGGCATAATATAACCTTCTTACCATGCGTATCCGTGTGCCTTTCCTTCAGCCTTCCTTACAATGAATGCTAGTCCCTCTCTCATGAGAGGGATCAATGGATCAATTACCTATATTCATGCACATGACCAGTAGAACTAAAAGATATGAATCCAGTACTGCAGAGCAGTAAGACATCCTGGCTCCAGATTTTTACTTTTGCCATTATCACTAGTCTAGGTTACGATAGTTAGAGGGGTCCACCTGTCCCCCAGAGAGGAGCACCGCAGTAGAGAGGTTGGTCCACCTCTTAGTAGAGGTAGCCCCCCAGGGGGGAATACCATTCAAACGAAGAAAAAAAAAGAAAGAAATACATTTCAAACATAAGAAAACTGGTGCGAGATGCATTGATATTATTGCAAAAGGTAATTTAGCGACACGATCTACTCTTGTCGGAAGAATTGGATACAGATGCACCAAATTACATTTTCCAGAACTCGCTTATCATAGTCAAAATCAATTGGATAATTAGGAAGAACAGCTGAAATGAGAACAAAAAGTAAAAACAACAAATATAATTAAGAATCTGCACTATTATTTCTCTATTATATTACGCGATTTGGTTACTTTATAAATTTATCTTATGAACACCTACTCAATTATACACTGCTCTCACATTTAATCGTCAAATTATTACCAACTAAGTACCATCTAATAAATATATACATAAAGATAACATCTTAATTATAGAATATCATAACAGCAAGAAATATATACAGAAAATGAAAAATCATTTATAAATATTAAAAACTATAAGAGTTCAAATACAATGAAACACGCACAAACACATATAAAAGGAAAAAATACAAAAGATATTAATAAAAATTGAATAAAAAAAATTCAGCTTTTTGAAAAGAAAAAATTCTGCTTTGCATAAACAATAAAGAAAAATTCACCTTTGCTTAAATTACGGAACAAAATATCAATATTAAACACTCAATTAGTTTAACTATAACTTAACATATTATTGGATTAAAACATTCTCTGGCCTCCTATAAAGAACTATACATACTGCCCTACTTCTCCTATCCAGACTACTATATGCTCTCTACTATTACTACAATATTATAATAACAGTAAAATTCAAATCACTTATATAATTACATAATATTATATAAAACATTTCTTCACAGGACTTGTCAAGTAACAAAACTCATCTTAGGTCGTTCTCTTATTAAGACTACATTCTTATTAATATCGTATATCAATGTAACTTAAATCATCTTATGAGTCCTTTCTCGTGAGTTGCAATAGATCTATACTAGTGTGAGTTCGACAGGTGATACTCTTAATAATACCACTTAATCACTAGATCTACAAAAACCTTTTTACTTCCTCACTAGTAAGTAAAATACCGATAAAGTGTGCATTATTCTCCCCGCGTTTATGTATTCGAATAATGAGCTTTACTATACATTACGTTAAATTTAATATATAATAAGACTTTGACGTTGAGTCGCACAGATATGTAAACCACATAGATAGTGGCTTTATACTCTCCGTTGAGTTCGAAGCGTGAACATTTAAACAATTTACTCTTATGAAACATAATTATACTTTCAACAGTAAAAGAAAGAACTTTACAAATGGCTTTAATTCGATTCTTTGTGTGTGGTATCGAGTTAAGGTTGTACCTTTAGTAGATATAGTTTTAAGAAGGTAAAAAAAAAAAGGTATATATAAATATTAAAAATTTAGAATGTAGTGCACACCAAATGTCACCTGATATCAATAATGCTTATAAAAATTTGGATACTAATAATTATTATAAATTTAAAAAAGAAGAAAAAAAAATCATCAATTAATCAAAAAAATAATAACTGCTCATATCCAATCTTTTTCAACTTTGGAGGATATATAGGTTTTATAATACAATTAAATTATGTTTGCCCAACTTACATTATGCCATAGAGATTATCGAGTAAGTGCATCAAAGAAATTGTCATTAGAAATATATGATTGTATAATAGATAAAAATGAAAATGAAGTTGATGCAGAACAATTTTATCTTTTACTTCTGATGGATGGACATCTTCAATATCCAATAAATTATTTATTAGTTTCACAACTGATTGGATTAATAGTACTGACTACAAGCAGAGAATTTCTGATCATAGGGTTTTACCAAATATTTATAGAGTCTCACACTGCCTATATTTGAATTTATACAAACATTAATAAATAATTTTCAACTTTCTCAATATAAAGTTCACCTTCTTGTAAGAGATAATGCTCCAAATATGGTTAGTGTAGTTTCACAACCAGAACTAAGTCTTACAATATTTTTTACGTAGTCTTCAGCTAGTTTTAACTCTTAATTAAATAATCCCATATTTGAACAGAGATACATCAAAGCCTTAATATTAGCGGTCATTTCAAAAATTAAATATCAACGTAAAATTGACATTCCTAGTCACAAATTTGTTCAGGATGTAGCAACCCGATGAAAGAGCTAGTAAAAAAATATGCTTCATAAAATATTAGAACAAAAAACTTCCCTTATTTATTATTGCAGACTATTCAAAACTAACGGGTTTATAAGCCAATCAATGACACATCCTAAGAGAAATTAGATTTTTAACCACATTAATCTTGCACTAATAAATTTACTTTTTTTCACATATTCCCATAATTCTTTTCATAATAATCGCTACACCTACTTTAGCCATGATTTTTTCACTCACCCCTGAAACTAGTCATTCCAAACCATTCCTCTCTCTCTTTTACCTTTCAACTTATTCTCACTTAAAGCACATATATTTATTCCCCTTTCCTTGCAAACTAGCCCTACCTCTTCTCTCTTACAGTTAGCATTCACCCTTAAACACTCAAACAAACAATTTTAAGATTCCGTTTTTATTTCCCACTTTCACCTTTGTTTCTAATTCTGTTCTTGTTTTTATTTTGTGTTTTCTCTTTCTTAAGTTATTTGTATCTCTATCCTTTTTGTTTCTTTCACTGCACCTGTTCTTGGGAAGAAAACCAAATGACTAGGAGGGTTCCCCGCCTCTTGTAGTCACTCGTTTTCAACAAATTTCACGGGCAATTATTAAAAACTTTCTATCACAAAATATAGAACAGCTTTCCTCGCTCAACAAAGAAATTTTGTCAGCATTCGAATAAATTTCTTTTTTTTCTATTTAAAAAAGCTAAAGTCGATTTTGTAGCAAAGCTTTATTTTGTAAATATTTAAATATTAATTACCTTAATCCAACTAATAAAATTATAAAAAGTTGGTTCACCAAATAATAAATTTATAATTAATTTTGAATATTTCTTCCTTTTACTGTAGTTTAGTAATAATAATAATAATTAATAAAAACTTAGTACGCAATAAAACAAAAAATTGTCTTTCTAAACACAAATAAGATTCACCTCATTCAGAACGTATTCACTAAATCTAAAAAAGTTCCTCTTCTCAAAAAAATTAAATTTTAACAATATTCATGACTTTTGTCTTTTACTTTTAAAGAAAATAAATATATATTCAACTTTACACAATGAAATATAGTTGAAAACTTTATAATAATTTATAACAGTATAATATAATGAAAATAATTCTTCCTTATCTTCTTCATCTTCTTTCTTCTGATTCTTTGTCTTCTGCTTCTTCCTTCTTTCTTCTTCTTTTGCTTCTCTTCTTCTTCTTCTTCTTCTTCTTCTTCTTCTTCTTCTTGTCATCGTTGTTGTCGGCATCACTTCTTCGTTATTGTTACTTTTTAATGTTGTGTTATTGTTACAATTCTTTTAAATTATTATGTATTTAAGAGTCAATTATGGAATAGGTATTATTATATATTGTTATATATTGATTATTATTATTTTATGTATTATTATTATTATATTATTATTATTATTATTATTTTATTATTAATATTATTATTTAATTTTAGTTATTAATTATTAAACTATTATTTTGATTATTATACTTAACTTATTATTATGATTATTATTATACATTATGATATTATTATTTACTATTATTATTATTATTATCGTATTAATGATTATTATTATTATTTACTTATTCTTGATTATTATTATTATTATTATTATTATTATTATTATTATTATTATTATTATTATTATTATTATTATTATTATTATTATTATTATTATTATTGAAAAATATATTATTTCCGAATTATTTTTCAAGTTCACAATATTTAATTTATTATTATTATTATTTATTATTATTGATTATTATTTCTTGAATTTTAGTTACAATAACTCTAAATTAATAAAATCTCTCATATACAAGGAATTTTCTAAGACACAAGAACACTCGCAAAAAAAAATTTATGATGACTAAGCAATTTTTCTTCAAAAACTCGTGTTTCCCATAATTACAATTAACTATTTTCTAACGAATTTTTGTTGCTAGTCTAAGTTTTACGGCCTAAAACTTTTGGTTTCCTCTCACAATTGCCAACGATGCAAGGCCAAGTTGAGAGGAATTGTTGGAAGTCTTCCATCAAGAGTGAAACGTTTGGATATGTAGGATGAGTGAGTGGTAAAAGAGGGTTTTACAAAACAAATCGGTGTGGCATCAGGTCAGTCAGCTATAAACATGTTGTAATGATTTAACACTTTGCCGAAGCCTCCAATAAAATTTGTTGGAAGTTTTGCAGAGGTAATTATTTTTGGTGCCGTTTATATACTAGTTATATAGTAGTAGTATATTATTATATATAATATATATACTATAGTATATATAGTATCAATATATATATACTATATATAGTATATATATATTATATGTATATATATTATTATATATTAAATATAAATATATAGTATAGTATATATATAATATATTTAATATATAGTATATATATTACTATTATATAGTATATAATAATATATTAGCTATTATATAGTATACTTATTACTTCTATATATAATATAGTATATAGTATATAATATATATTGTATTATTAATATAATATATAAGTATATATATATAACTATATATATAATATAAGTATGATATATGATATAGTAACTATACTATATAGTCTTAATTCATGTATATATATATATATAATAAGTTATATATTCATTATATTATATATGATATAATGATATATATATATATATTATATATATAAATAAGTATAGTTATATAA
>JABUQX010086607.1:0-7500 GCA_015478945.1 Trachelipus rathkii
GAG
This sequence comes from Trachelipus rathkii, assembly GCA_015478945.1. Taxonomy (NCBI): domain Eukaryota; kingdom Metazoa; phylum Arthropoda; class Malacostraca; order Isopoda; family Trachelipodidae; genus Trachelipus; species Trachelipus rathkii. Next base: position 4 of record JABUQX010086607.1, read on the forward strand.
AGAGATCTCTGAACTATGAATATTAACCCCACGACCAAAAACCTAACACAGCTTAAACAGGAATAAAAACAGTCAACGTTACTAAAAGTTTCACCCTTAACTAAGTAAAGTAACTACATAGTTACGATTCCAATAACGTCACTTATGTCACACTTGGTTCAATTGCATTGGTCCTAACTTATAACATGATTGCTTAATCTGTACAAATGACACAGTAAGCATTGTTCAAGCAAAAATCTTAGCCAATAGTATATTGGTGTGAATTCATATCAACCCAACGAAAGTATGCTTAGAGCCGCGTATACAAGAGTTTTCAGATGTCAGGTAACGGTGTGTGTAGTAGCTCATTCGTAACATGACCAGAACTAAGAATATAGTATACAACGACAAACCTGACACATTTTAAGCAAGAAATAAACTGATAACATACTTTCTAACAAAAAGTCCCAACTTTATCAACAGTAAAAGCAGTCAATAAGGAACATAAGCGAGGGAAGTAAAAACAAGGTTTTCATTTTTGATATGACAATTATATTATTTTTCAGATTGAAATTAGTTTGGATTTCGTTACTGATTATAATACATAAACAACATATTAGAATCATAAAAACATAAGGTTTATTTTAAAGTGATATTAACTTTCATTCTACATCAGCAGGAACAGTGGATTCAAGTTGGGATACGTTCTATATATCTCTCTAAAGATTCGCGAAATCTACCTCTTTGAAAAGATGTAAAGTATCTGTAAGGCCTATCATGCAGCACTAAAACCGATTTTTCGGCATATTTGATTCAGCATTAAAGCCACTTCATTCTCTCAATCTACAAGAGAGAAAGTAAAGTCTCTCCAAGCTGATAGTTTATTAAAGCATTCCTTGTATACTGATTATACGGGAAACCACATGTTTCGATGTAAATATCATAGATTACACCATGTGCTTATGTATTTATGTCTTTCAAGTGATGTCAACCATCGTTTAAGGATGCGATGTTAATTCGTTCTTTATTTTAACATGCTGTATATTTTATCGCAGCGTGGTTCGATACTGTGGAAAACCTATACATTGTGCGATATGTAAGGTCCACAATCGATGGTTGTTCCATGTAGTGGTGTGCGTACAGGTCACAGGGTGTTTTAATTGATTGTCACCAGCGTGCAGGAACTACAACGTCTATTCTAACTAGACCACCTGACTTTTGTTGTCTGTTCCCAGTTAGATATTATCACTAAACGTTGATCTTTCGGATAACAAACACTTATCCTCTATCCATGCAAGCAGCAGCGATGTCGATAATCCTTGATGAATCCATCAAGCACTAAACGATATAAAGGTCTATTAATTTTGACCCTTGGGTTAGAATGACATATGCAACGTCAACGACTGCCATTGGTTTACGATTAATATAAATGACACATATTGGTATATGACGAAGCTCCTCGTGATAGATATTCAACAAACAGTGTAGAGATCGAGGGAGATGTCATGCGTACCAGTACAGCGAAAAAGATGTTCCTATTCTGCAGGAAAGTCGTATGCGTAATATAAGCAACCCTTATAGGTAACTGAGATCTTTTCTTTCGATGCCAGATCAGAAGAAAGTAAATCAAGAATATACACGCACACAACGAACCATATCCTTCAAAAGGGTATAATATTCTCGCTAGACAACCAACAACGAACAAAACAACATACAACAACAGCAACACAACACAGCCAACAACAAACAGCAACATTATACATAGTACAAGAATACAGTTCTTTATACTACCAACCAACGAATATATGCTAACGTAACATTGTTTTCACATTAATAAAGCTAACATAGCATTACCAGAACTAAGAATATATTGTACAATAACAAAATCTAACACACCTTACGTAGGAATAACAACTAACATGTAACAAAGTTCCATAATTAAACAGCGGTAAGTACCTAACACAGCATACTAAAACGTAAACTATTCAATCTTTTTTCAAGCATATCTCTAACATATCAATGTTAATTCAGCATTAAACAACCGGAATTTACGTAGCATTTAGAGTTATCATACAAAACATTAAGCAATAGTAAAACCTGAAATATTTTTAGGTTTATCTCTTTTTAGACTACATCCCCCTTTCAGAAAATTTCAACATGAAACATGAAAATGGATTTTATGCTTTATCCATTTGCATAAAGTGATGCAATACTTATTATATTTATTAAACAAACTGGTAGGTCGGGCAACGGTGCATCATACAGAGGTGATTTGGCAGCACTGTATAGATTAGAGAGCTGAGTTATATATATAAATCAGTGAGCTACTCGAAGGGGTATTCTTAATCAAGAGCTCTTATGATCAACACTTTAAGACACATTTCGTTAGATCCTGTTGTATCATCGATATGGTTGTTAATGAAGTCATTGGTCTTCGATGATGATCTTGAAGCATCATTCGATATGGTTGTTAATGAAGTCATTGATTCTATATTACAAGACTTAGACTATGATAGGATTCGTATGAGGGTTGGAATCAATTTCACTTTGGGCGATGATCAGTCACCTGACCGGAAATACTATGTAAACATCAGTTACAGGGATATATTAGACAATATAGCGGCTAATATATCCCTGTAACTGATGTTTACATTAGTAAAGTTCATCTAGAGAAAGGTGCTGTAGGCTGTGCTTTCAAAGCTGTTGTTCTGTTTAGGAAAATAACTCATGATATCATAACAGCAACTAAGAATATAATGTACAAAGGCAAACCTAACATACCTCGCGTATGAATAATCAGTTAACATCCTGAAAATTCCCTACTTATCAAAGGTAAAGTAGCTAATAGGTCATACAATACTCGATATGCTCCCACTTTTCTCGCATATCAGCAACAGGTAAAGTCGTATCATCTAACAAAATCCCTTAACAAAGTGACCAATCTATCAAAGATACCAACATCTTGAACTATGAATTGACACTATCTTCATCAAAGTGTCACTCGTTTTGAGTATAACATCAATTGACCTATGAATAATCGTAGACATTAGCAAAATTCTAGGGCAAACCTAACATTACTCAACAAAAACTTAACCTAGGCTCACGTTTCTAACACATCATCGTCAGTTAACACAGTAATATCTTACAAAAACTCATCATTTCTCTAACAAATCAGTGTTATTTTCACATTGTCATAGTAATATTTAACATAACGTACCTAACTTACGAATAAACAGTTTTCATTAACCAAGAGTATCTAAAGCAACACATTACCTTCCAAGAGAAACGTGAGCCTGGGTTAAGTTTTTGTTGAGTAATGTTAGGTTTGCCCTAGAATTTTGCTAATGTCTATGTTTATTCATACTTCAATTGATGTTATACTCAAAACGAGTGACACTTTGTTGAAGATAGTGTTAATTCATAGTTCAAGATGTTGGTATCTTTGATAGATTGGTTATTTTGTTAAGGGATTTTGTTAGATGATACGACTTTACCTGTTGCTGATATGCGAGAAAAGTGGGAGCATATCGAGTATTGTATGACCTATTAGCTACTTTACCTTTGATAAGTAGGGGATTTTCAGGATGTTAGCTGATTATTCATACGCGAGGTATGTTAGGTTTGCCTTTGTACATTATATTCTTAGTTGCGGTTATGATATCACGAGTTATTTTCCTAAACAGAACAACAGCTTTGAAAGCACAACCTACAGCGCCTTCCTCTAGATGAACTTTACTAATGTAACGATGTTACAGGGATATATTAGCCGCTATATTGTCTAATATATCCCTGTAACTGATGTTTACATAGTATTTCCGGTCAGGTGACTGATCATCGCCAAAAGTGAAATTGATTCCAACCCTCATACGAATCCTATCATAGTCTAAGTCTTGTAATATAGAATCAATGACTTCATTAACAACCATATCGAATGATGCTTCAAGATCATCATCGAAGACCAATGACTTCATTAACAACCATATCGATGATACAACAGGATCTAACGAAATGTGTCTTAAAGTGTTGATCATAAGAGCTCTTGATTAAGAATACCCCATCGAGTAGCTCACTGATTTATATATAACTCAGCTCTCTAATCTATACAGTGCTGCCCAATCACCTATGTATGATGCACGTTGCCCGACCTACCAGTCTGTTTAATAAATATAATAAAGTATTGCCATCACTTTATGCAACTGGATAAAGCATAATAATCATTTTCATGTTTCATGTTGAAATTTTCTGAAAGGGGGGGTGTAGTCTAAAAAGAGATAAGCCTAAAAATATTCCAGGTTTTACTATTGCTTAATGTTTTGTATGATACTCTAAATGCTACGTAAATCCGTTGTTAATGTGAAATTAACATTGATATGTTAGAGATATGCTTTGAAAAAAGTTTGAATAGGTTACGTTTTGTATGCTGTGTTAGGTACTTTAAACCGCTGTTTAGTTATAGGAACTTTGTTAAATGTTAGTTGTTTATTCTAGCGTAAGGTGTGTTAAGATTTTGTTATTGTACAATATATTTTTAGTTCCTGGTAATGCTTATGTTTAGCTTTAATTAATGTGAAAACAATTGTTACGGTTTAGCGATATATTCGTTGGTTGGTATATAAAGAACCTTATTTTGTACTATGTTATTGTTGCTGTTTGTTGTTGTTGTTGTTTTGGTTGTTGTTTGTTGTTGTTGTTTGTTGTTGTTGTTGTTGTTGTGTTGTTGTTGTTGTTGTCTTAGCGAGAATATATACCCTTTTGAACTGATGTGGTTTCGCTTTGTTGCGTGTTGTATTCTTGTTTACTTTCTTCTGATTGGCTGAAAGAAAGAATCTCATTACCTATAAGGGTTGTTTACGCATACGATTTCCGTCAGTAGGACATTTTTTCGCTGTACTGGTACGATGACATCTCCTCGCATCTCTACACCTGTTGTTGATATCTTCACGAGGAGCTTCGTTATACCCAATGATGTGTCATTTATATTTAATCGTAAACCAAATGGCAGTCGTTACGTTGCTTGTATTTCTACCAAAGGGTCAAATAATAGACCTTTATTCGTTTGTGCTGATGGATTCATCAAGATTATCGACATCGCTGCTGCATGGATAGAGGATAAGTGTTTGTTATCCGAAAGATCAACGTTTAGTGAAATATCTAACTGGGAAGACAACATAAGTGGTTCTAGTAGAATAGACGTTGTGTTCTCATCGTGTGACAATATTATAAACCCTTGCATAGTCGCCACTACTGGACCCATCGATTGTGTGACCCTTCTATTTCGCACCATGTTATAGGTTTTCAAAGTTCGAAACAACCTGAAAAAATTAAAGCATTGTTAAAATAAAAAAAAAATTAACATCGCATCTTAACGATGTTGGACATACTTGAAGACATAATACATATAGCACATGGTGTAATCTATGATATTTACATCGAAACATGTGGTTTCCCGTATAATGCAGTATACAGGAATGCTTTAATAACTATCAGCTTGGAAGAGTTTACTTCTCTCTTGTATGAGAGAATGAGTGCTGCTGAATCAAAATATGCCGAAAAATGGTTTAGTGCTGCTGAAGGCATTTATACTTACATTCTTTCAAAGGGTGTTGAATCTTTAGAGAGATATATAGAACGTACCCAACTTGAATCCTATGTTCACTGATCAGATGAATTAATATATTTAAAATAAACTTATATTTTTATGTATTTATATGTTTTTATGTATTTATATAACGCACTTTTCAATGAAAATTATATGTTATAAAAATGAAAACTTGTTTTACTTCCCGCTTATGTTCGCTTTATTGACTCTTTTACTGTTGATAAGTTGGGACTTTTGTTAATGTTATCAGTTTATTCTTGCTTAAGATGTGTCAGGCTTGTCGTAATATACTATATTCTTAGTTCTGGTCATGTTACGGTGGCTTTCTTAATGTGAAAACTTTGTTAGGTTAGCATATATTCGTTGGTCTGTAATGATAATTTACACATAGTTATGGTAAAATTTTGCTAAATGTTACTGTGTCCTTGTAAGATTAACAGTTGTTATGTTAGAAGACATGCTTGACCACGTGTGAATAAGTTACGTTTTTGGATGTTATGTTAGTTTACTTTACTGTAGTTAAGGGTGAAACTTTGTTAACGTTGGAACTGTTTAAATTCCCCCTGGTTTTTTTTTTTTTTTTTTAAGCTGTGTTAGGTTTGTCGTTGGGGGTTATTATTCATAAGTTTCAATATGCTAAGTAACTTTTATTAAATGTGAATGTGTTACAGTGTTCAGGGTTAAGGTTTAACGTTAATATGATAGAGAGATATGCTTGAAAAAAGTAAGAATAGGTTACGTTTTGGTGTGCCGTGTTAGTTACTTTACTGTGTTAAGTGTGGAACTTTGTTAATGTTGACTGCTTATTCTTGTTTAAGCTGTGTAGGTTTGTCTTTGTACAATATTTTCTTAGTTCATGTTACGTTATGTTAGTTTATTGATGAGGAACCTTATTTATGTTAGAGTATAATTCGTTGATCAATGTATGATATATAATCAAAATGTGTTGTGATAAAATTTTTTTGTTAAATGTTTACCTGTGACAGTGTAAGGTTAACGATAATTGTTAGAGATATGCTTGACAAAGTGTGAATATGGTACGTCTTTGGATGTTATGTTAGTTACTTTACTGTTGTTAAGTGTAGAACTTTGTTAACGTTAACCGTTTATTCCTGTTTAAGATGTGTCAGGTTTGTCGTTGTGAGTTATATTCACAGTTCAGATGATGCTAAGTAAGTTTTATTAATGTGAAAACTTTGTTACGTTGACATATATTGATTGATGTTTGTATAAAGAACTTGATTTTATGTTATGTTTATCCAAAATGATACTCAAAATGTGACCTTAATCAATAGATCAATAGATCACAGATGGTCAGGAGGGAGGTTGGATGCTGGCTGGATGGTGGTTTGATTTAGTGATTTACTGCTTTAGGGTATGTAAAAACGTAAATTTGTAAGTTATAAACATAAAAAGAATAAGAAATTTTATTTATTTATTTATTTATTTATTTATTTATTATTTTATTTTTTTTTTCTTGATGATTCTGTATCGATGATACATCATAAGAAAGATGTATAAATACAGACCGCAATAACATATATAAGTTGCCACCCAACATTGTATCATTACACTAAAATATTTTAATAACTCGCACCGCAACCTGAGGCCAGCACCGGTGCCTGCTGTCAACTCCTGCTCCTTCGGAGTCATGACCTCCTTCTTCCATTTCTTCCCTCTTTGTATTCTTCCTTCATCCTTCTTCATTCCTCCTTTGTTTTTTGCACTCTGTGCTCTTTTTTTCAGTCGGGACCCCCCCCTTAATGGGGGGTCCTAGACACCCTACACGGACTTATAACCATCATATTTCGAACTTATCGTGACCTCGGATAACCCTTATAAACACAACAACATTGTTTGTTTATAGACTGTTTAATTTAACTGGCACTGCATCGGCTCCCAACACCGGTGCACTACCA
>JABUQX010086607.1:15000-22500 GCA_015478945.1 Trachelipus rathkii
AGCTTACTTATGTCTAGCTTTCTTTCAAATCGCTCAATATTCGGATGTTGTTGATGGGGCGACTTCTTTTCTGTCAATAGTGGTGTTCCTCAGGGTTCTGTCTTATCTCCTACTTTATTCCTACTTTTCATTAATGACCTTCTCACCTGCACCTCTAACTCTATCCACTCATATGCCGATGACTCGACCCTTCATTCTGTAACTGTTATCAATTCTGCTCCCTCTTTTACTTCTAGAATTGCCTCTCGTCTGAATCTTTCCAATTTTATTCTCCTGATCTGGATAGAAATAACTTTGTGAAATTCAATTCTTTAAAAACCCAACTTCTACAAATCTCCTTCTCCAAAACACCTTCTAACTTTCATATCTCATTCGACGGTTCTGTCGTCTCTCTTGTTGACAATATAAAAATCCTTGGCCTTAACATGAAGAAAAAAAATGTCTTGGAAACCTCACATCACAACGGTTGCTAGGGCGGCCTCAAAGAAACTGGAAGTTCTGTTTAGACTGCGAGACTTTCCTCCTTTTCTCAGTTGCTTCAGCTATACAAGGGCCTCATCCGCCTATGTATTGAGTACTGCTCTCATATCTGGGGGGGGGGGCTCTGGTTTCACCCGGCTTTTGGACACGGGTCGAGTCAAAGGCCAAAAGGAGGGGGATTCGTGGGAGGGAGGGGGGGGTTGTTTCGAGAATTATTTAGCTTTTTGATGACTTGTCAGGTTTTCTCAAAGCTGGGCGCGCCTATAATTTTTTTTGAGTGCGCCTGCGCCTATGCTCCTATGCCGCCGGACCTAGTGCGCCTAGCGCCTATGCGCCTATATTTTTGTCACATCAATGCGCCTAGCGCCTATGCGCCTTTGCGCCTGCGACTTTTCGCCGGCCGGTGCCTGTTCGCTAAATTTATTTGCAAAGTAAACTTTAGTGCGATAATAAAAGCATGCTTTTATAAGGAAGAAAAACACATTTATTAATTTTTGTAATTAAAACACCGTAAACTAATATCTACACGTCCTCTTCCTCCTCCATGTCCTTGTGGTCCATGTTTTCCCCCAGGAGGTCCAGCACGAGCGCTGCAGAAGTTGCAAATTTTCAGAGCTATAGTTGCCAATTTATTTTGTAGTTAAGTGATATCTTGCGTTGAATCTATTTATATATATATATATCTATATATTATTTAAAATATATATTTTATTTATATATTCTGAATTATATATATATATTTATAATATATATATATATATATTATATATATATATATATATATATATATATTATATATATATATATTATTATTATAATACAATACATATATATATTATTTTTATGTGTTTTTCTTAGTTATTATTATTATATATATATATATATATATTATATTATATATATATATATATATATATTATATTATATCTAATATATATATATATATATATCAGTGGTGGCGGTAAGGGTTTGGGGGTCTGCCTGCAAAAAGCTATAGGGTCCCTTAGAAAAATAGTTTTTAAGACAAAGTTGAGGGTATATTTATTAGATATAATTATATTAAATTTTTTATATGTATTTAGATATCTTTTTTGGACAGATTTTTGGTTTATAATTTAAATGATAATGGTTTACATTGAAATTAGTTTATATTATACGTCTTTTTAAAAAATTTAAAGGATATCACTGGTATATCTGTTATTATTTTGTAAGATATGTATAATATGCCCAAAGAATCACAAAATGGTTTAGATTAAAAAATGTCCTAATCTTCTTTTTTTCAATGAAAGGAACTTTTCTAAGATGTAATTAATGTCTATCTGGCGTGTTTCTTCTTGTTCAATTGCTAAAACAGCCAGATCACTCAGGCGACTTTGGAACATTGTGCTTCGTAGATACAATTTTATCAGCTTGAGTTTGGAAAAGCTGCGTTCAATTGTTGTCTTCAATCAAAAGGCTGGCAATTTCTTTCATGTTTTTCTTTTGGCCGATTTCATTAGAGAACAGAGATTTAAAGGAAATCACCTGCTCTTCAAAGTTGTCAGATATGTCAGAAGAATTTTTGCTTGCAAGAGCTCTTGCCTTTTCCTTGATTTCCTCATTTGACAAAGTACTCAAATTTTGTGGAGTCAAAAATGAAAAGTATTCTGCAATAGTTTGTAAGCCAGCAAATTTCATTTCGAATTGATTTATAACAACATCTAAAGACGCATTGAACACATTTACCTCGAAAGCTTTGATTGGATCTTCAATTCTGTGATCAGAAACAGTTTCATCATGAAACCTCTTGACAATTCTCTGACGCTTTTGTTTCATTTCATGCATGATATTCCAGGAACTTGCGACCTTTTTTGCATCAGCCATAAAGTCTGGAAAGTTAGCTCTCAATTTCTTCACGGCATCACGTGCTCGGTCCAAATACAAACAAGCTTGATTCAAATCAAATAGCTCATTCTGTAAAAGTTTTGACACAATGTTGATTGCTTCTAGCACCTTACTTTCAAGTGTAAGACAGAGTATAAAGTCAAAGTTGTCAAGATGATGTAGGATTGAAAGGGCCTCTTCACTTACTTTCTTCTTTGTACTGTGCAGACTAATTTCTGTCAGACATTTCATGACGCATTTGAAATCATTTTTAAGAGCAAACAAACAGTCATTACGAGACGACCACGTTGTGGGACACAGCTTTTTCAAAGTTATGTTTTTCACATTGATATCTCCACTAACAGTTTTATTTAATTCTTGCCAGAGAGGTAAGCTTTCACTGAAAAGACATAAACTTAAACTAAAATATCAAGCTTGACAAATCTGAGGTACATGTGGACACTGAATCATTGACTTCCTAATTTAAACTATAGAGCTTTAATGGATATATTCTGCATTTGGAGTTTTAGCCTTGATTCTAATTTGCAACCCAGAATACTGACCAATCATTGTGGCAGCACCATCATATCCTTGTCCCCGACATTTTTCAAAGTCAATTTCATATTTTCCAAAATTCCCAAAACTTTGCTCTCATATCCTTCACTGGTTTGGTCATCTAGTTCCCAGAAACCGATAAAGGACTCATTTATTTTGAGTTTTTTATTTTCACTTTGCAGATTTTTCAAATACTGGTTCATATCTGATGATAATACTCATTTGTTCTACTTTTGATATATCTTGTATACTGTCAACAATAATAGAGTAAAAAGGAGCCGAATTAATTTTTGACAGCAAAGATTGTGTTACTGAATCTCCTAAGAGATTGATGATTTCATTTTGAAAGTGGTGATGCAAATATTTTGATCTAGACTTTTCACTCATAATATGAGCTTTTAGTAAGGAGTATTTTCACCCAACTTAAAAAAAAATCTTTTTATTCCCGCCGGGGCCCGCCCTCGCCGCGGGCCTTGAGGACTCGTTATCGCCGCCACTGATATATATATATATATATATATATATATATATATATATATATATATATATATATATAACATAACTAACTATAACTATAACTATATATATATATATATATATATATATATATATATATATATATATATATATATATATATATATATATATATATATATATATATATATATATATATATATATATATAAAAGTTTTACACTGGTTTTTAGAATGATACAAGTTAGCCATGCTTCTAAGTTCTAACTTTTAAGGGTAAAAAAATGCTTTGTTCCTGCTCATAGGCGCGGCTATAGGCGCAGAGAATTGGATGTGCGCCTATGCTTAGTCCGCCTTTTCAAAAATTGTTGCGCCATAGGCGCATAGGCAGCGCCCAGCTCTGGATTTTCTTATCATCAATGCGTGAGATGTTGGATTGTAAGTATTCTGAAAACTTATTGGTGGTGTTGGTGGTTATGAGGTTGGTGATTTGGGTATTGAGGTTTGTTATTTGGTTGGTGATGAGTGGGGTATATGGTCTAAGTTTTCGAAGGGAGTTTCTTTGTTTAATGAGTTGGCTGATTTCAGGGGAGAGTTTGGGGTTATAGGATTTATATATATATATATATATATATATATATATATATATACTATATATATATATATATATATATATATATACTCTCTCTCCTACAGTCTTTCGCTTTAATTCTACCCTATATATATATATATATATATATATATATATATATATATATATATATATATATATATATATATATATATATATATATATATATATATATATATATATATATATATATATATATATAAATATATATTATATATATATATATATATATATATATATATATATATATATATATATATATATATATATATATATATATCTAAGTGTATATATAGTTTGGTGTTATAGGTTTTATATATATATATATATAATTATATATATATACCCCAATGGGTATGTATAGGTTAGCTGACTTGGTGATTAAGTTATTTAATTGAATAATGGAGGTGTGTAGGGATGTTGTGTCATGGATTGGAGTGGGGTTAATGTGGGTTTCGATATGGTCAGTGAATGCTGGCCAGTTAGCTTTTTTGTAGTTAGTGTATGTAGTGATCTTTTTTTGAGGGGGATTGATGGGAGGAGGTTAGAGAAATAAGAATGGGGAGGTGGTCTGAGTGTAGGTCGGTAATGGTGTCCCAGGTAGTCGGTGATGTAAGGAGAACAGGAGAATGTGACATCAGGGGAGGTAGGGGATTGGTTTGCTTGGGGACGGATTCGGATGGGGAGGTTTTTGTAATTGAGGATATTAAGGGATTCTAATTCATTAAGGATATGGTTGCCGCGGGGGTCAGAGGGATAGTCTTTATACCATGTGAAACTCATGTGAAATAGATCCTATAAATTCATAGTGTGAATGGAACACTCGTGTTAAAGAAATAGATCCTATAAATTCATATTTAAAATGGAGTAAATAAATCTTTAAATTTAAATTTGCACAGCACTAGCCAAGTCAACTTATTCCTATGAGATCAAAACCCAAAGTGGTCGCTTTCTTTGTTTATCAACAATGAATATTTCAATAGGTTTTCGATATAGGGATCACTGATATAAATATATCGATATATCATTTTGGACTGAAAATTTGGCGCTCAGACGAAAGATTGAATTAAGCCTATATATATATATATATATATATATATATATATATATATATATGAGTACATATATACTCTCTATATATATATATATATATATATATATATATATATATATATATATATATAGAGAAAGATATATATACTATAGATATATATATATATATATATATATATATATATATATATATATATATATTTATATAAAAGAGGCAAAATAAAAACATTTATCTGAAATTAAGCAATATTGGAAAAACACGTGGGCAAGTGGAAGGACCGAAGATCGAGCTCTGTTTGTCTATGTTTGTTTAAAATAAATATTGAAAGATAGTTTGTTGGATGTGAGCGTCTTGAGACCAGAGACAAGGAGACACAATAAGATAATTAGGAAGAAGGAATATAAACTTGATGTGAGAAAACGTTCATTCGGTAACAGGGTTGTTAACTTTTGGAATGGTTTGCCACAGATGGTGGATGAGTGTGATTCACTTGCAACATTTAAGAAAGGATTGGATAGATATATGAATGGTTTGTTATGCTAGTTTGGAATGATATATATATATATATATATATATATATATATATATATATATATATATATATATATATATATATATATATATATATATATATATATATATATATATATATATATATATATATATTTATTTTATATATAAATATAGAAATAGTGAGAGTTATATATTTTGATATAATAACATATATGTATGTAAATAACTATATATATATAATAACATAATATATATAATAATAACAATAATAACTATATATATATATATATGTAACCAGCAAAAATAATATGTATATATATATATGTTTATATATATATATATGTAACCTATATATATATGTATATATATAATATATATATATATATATATATATATATATATGTATATATATATAGCATATATATATATATATATATATATATATATATATATATGAATGGTATATTTTGACTTGCTGATACAGTTTTAATAGTAATAATATAGTAGATAAATTAGGTTGCAACTACCGGTAAGACAAATTTATTTGTTTATCTGTTTATAGTTTGTAGTGTTGTTAGCCTGTACCTTAGCTATAGATTTTGCTTTTGGTAGTAGTTGGGGTATATATATTATATTGCCCGTTGTTTAGGATATGGACAAGCCTTAGGATGCGGTGTAGGCTGTAAATATTTAGATAGACTAGAACATGTATATATATATATATATATATATATATATATATATATATATATATATATATATATATATATATATATATATATATACTATACCTAATATATATATATATATATATATATATATATATATATATATATTTATCTCTCTTTATATATATATATATATAACATATATATATATATATATATATATATATATATATATATAACTTCTTTATATATATATATATATATATATATATATCCAGAGGTGAGCATCGTTACTCAAAAAAGTAGTTCCGTTATCGTTACTCCGTTACTCGGAAAAAGTAGTTGCGTTATCGTTATTCCGTTTCTTTGAAAGGAAAAGTAATGAAGTGCCGTTACTCCGTTACTCCGTTACTTTTAGCTTTTCAATATGACATTAATTACGGTATCTTAAGCAATTTATTGGTTTGTGTATATTAAATTTAATTGCACTAGCCACCTTCCTGCCATTCACAACTTTCCTACTACACTCTGCATCATCCGTTCCCTTTTCATCCAACATATATATACTAAATATTTAAACCCAGACACTTGTTCAAGCTGCTCACCATCTAACATAACTTCACACCGAGGACTGTTCTCTTACAACCATAACCTTACACCCATCTACGCTTATCCTTCAAAACATCTTCTTTTACACACCTGCCAAATCTCTTTACCAATCTTTCAAACTCTCTCGGATTCGCCACAAAGCAAATCATCACGCATATAATAGGTAGTGGCAACGCCATCTCTCTTCCATACTCCATCATTCTAACCGAGATTGTGGAGTCTGAGTCGGAGTCGGGGAGTCAGTAATTTTGAAGAGAGTGGAGTCGGAGTCGGAAGTGGTGTCGGAGTCGGAGTCGGAGTCGGAAAATTTTGAAACGACTCCACAACCCTTATTCTAACACATCCCCTGCCAACTGTAAAAAAAAAAAAAAAAATCCCACCTCTAATTATTTCATAACCCGATCCATATACAAATTGAATAACCAAGAAGACATAGAACATCCCTGCCTCACTCCGCTATTAATATTAAAACAATCACTTTCAACTCCATATATTCTTAAACACGCTTTACTATCGTCATATATACTTTTGATTCCATTCAGAAGCTTACCACCAACACCATATATCAAAAACAAATGCCATAGAGCTTCCGTATTAAAAATTCATAAAAAAAAAAAAAAAAAAAAAAAAAAAAAAAAAAAAAAAACTAAATA
>JABUQX010086608.1:0-5000 GCA_015478945.1 Trachelipus rathkii
TATATAATATAATATTAATATATATAATATATATAAATATATATTAATTATATATATAATAAGTACTAATATATATATATATATATATATATAATATATATATATGTATTATATATATATATATATATATAATATATATTATATTATAATATATATATACTATAATATAATATTATATATATTATATATATATATATATATATAATATATATATAATATATATATATAATATATATATATATATATATAGATAATTATAATCGATTTCTGTAGATATAGTACTATATATATGATATATAATTATATATATATATATAAATAAATTATAATATATAATAATATAATATATATATATATATATATATATATATATATATATAATAATATATATCAAAATTAAATGATTTCATTGTAGAAAATTGAAATTACGTCAGAAAAAGACACATCTTCTTACACCTGACAAATTTGAGAGAAGAATTTATTAAAAATTTTAATAACTTTCCAGGTGATGACTCTGAATCAGGGTTGCGGAGTCGGAGTCGGATCGGAGTCGGAGTCGGGGAGTCGGTAGTTTTTGAAGAGAGTGAGTCGGAGTCGGAGTCGGAGTTCGGTAATTTTGAAAAAAGTGCACTTCCGTGCGTGGAGTCGGAGTCGGGTCGGAGTCGTAATTTTGAGGGTTGTGGAGTCGGATCGGAGTCGGAGTCGGTAATTTTCAAGAGGTCGGAGTCGGAGTCAGGGTCAGTAACTTCAAGATAGTAGAGTTGGAGTAAGAAAATTTTGAGCTGACAAAGTTAGGAATTGTGATTCTATGAGTGACTTCAATCGTTTCATACCAAGTACTTCACTCACTTGGACTTCACACATCACAAAATGCAATTCTAACTCTTCGAAGTTTTTTTATAACCTGCACTTTCAATTTGGATATGTATTCTAATGGATTCAACCTTCAACCTATACCATCTATATTTTAAAGATGCTGAAGAAATAAAAAAACTCCAAAGTACGAAGAAGAAGATTTCTCTCATTTACAATTGGTTTCGTGATGAGCTGTGTGTGTGTTATATTAATGCTTATCTACAGCCGGTGCGGTAAGCTTAAATGAAGATCAACAACAAAAAGCTAAACTCTACACTTTGCAACGTGACTTTTTTTATTAAAAGATTGCAAGAGTTCAAGAAGAAAAGAATACACCTGAACATATGAGTAGATGAACTACAACTTTCCCCATCTCTACACTTCTCAAGTTCATTTTAGAAAGCTCAGAAGATGAGTATGAAAAGCTTCTAGATATTGAAAGTTTATTCGAAAGCTCGACTGTTCAAGAAGGTCAAGGTTCTTCCTCATCCTGTGCACAATATTCCATAACTTGAAACAAAATTTCTGCTTGCACTGAAAGAAGAAAAAAAAACTTTGAAAAAATGATATAACTTAGAAGCAAATTAGAAGAGGCCATCATAAGTATCCAGACATGTGTTAAGAAGCTGCAATTGCTGTACTGATCTACATTCAAAGCAAGTTAGCGTTGAACGGCTTTTTTCTGCTCTAGCTTATCAAATCAGACGTAGAGAAAAAATCGAGGAAAGCCTTGGCAGATGCTATTCTATCTTTAAGAACTAATTCATTCATTCAAGGAGTAGATGACACTAGATGTTAGTTCATGTAACTAAGTAATGTAGCAGTTGATATATACTAAAAATACTTTTATACTAATATCTATATATATAATAATATAATAGATAGATATATCAATATATATATATTATATATTATATATAATATATATATATATATATATATATAATTATAACGCGCCATCTCTTACTGAACACTCTGGTATCAAATTTCTGCCGAAGAAAAACATTCACTTCCACATCCTCCATACAGCCAGATCTAGCTCCGTGCGATTTCCACCTCTTCCCTAAGTTGAAAAATGAAGCTTGTAGTTTATCATTTTGGTACGATGGAAAATATAAAAAATACTGTAACACGTAAACTAAACACACTTCAGGTGGATGGAAAAATGACTTCCAGGTACTGCTATGAGCAATGGAAGAAACATCGAACCGCTGTGTACCTCGCAAAGGGTCAACTTACTTGAAGAAAGTACTTGTAATTTCAGTACGTCCAAATACATAATTAAATGCGGGCATCAGTAAATTATTTTGGACTTGAAATATATATGTAAAGAGTAGGTTTGGAATAGAATATAATATATAATATATATATATATATAATATAGTATAATATAAAATATATATATAATATAATATAAAATATACAATATATATAATAATATATTATATATATATATATATATTATAAGAAATAATATATAATAATATATATATATATATATATATATATATGTATATATATATATATATATATTATATATATATATTTATTAATTATATAATATATATTATATAATATATATATAATATATCAGTGGCGTACCTTGAAAATTATACTTGATGTTGAAAGTTATATAAAATATTATATATATATATAATATAATTATATATATATATATATATATTATATATATAATTATATAAGTATTATATATATATATAATATTTTTAATATATATATATTATATAAATATATAATATACATATATATATAAGTAATTATATATAATATATTAGTAATCTTATATATATATAATATATATATATAATATATATATAATATATATATAAATATAAAATAATATATATATATTAATATTATATATATATATATATATATATATAGTATATATAGATATATAATATATATATAACGAAAAACTCTTTTAACTGCAATACGTCCTTATTTATTTAAGGAAAAATTTAATTTTTCACGTCCTTTGAATAAAGCTATGTTATTATGTGTATTATATGCATAAGATTGACTCAAAACCTGACATAGGCCTACCAGAATTTTTAATTAATAATTTTAATTAATATAAAAGGTAAACAACACTAATAATAAAAATGTTACATAATTATAAAAATTCAATTAATGCACAAACACCTTCACTGCCTCTATTCCAAGACTTAACTCAGCAAAATATATGTAAACATTATGTTCCTCAGTCCCCCATAAGGTGAAAAATATCGTAACATTGAATAGATAGATAGATAGATAGTTTAGATAGATAAATGGATAGGATAGATAGATAGAGAGAGAGAAGAGAGAGAGAGAGAGAGAGGAGAAGAGAGAGAAGAGAAGAGAGGAGAAAGAGAGACGAGAGAAAGAGAGAGAGAGGAGAGAGAGAGAGAGAATTCAAAAAATCTTTTTTTCAAATTATTTCTACGATCACTGGGTGAGCGAAAGTTTCGTACTCGCAAATTTTTGCTTATTTTTTCGCTCAACAGCAAGGTATGACGCTTGGCTTTTTCCTATATATTTATATGAATATGAAGATCTACCCGTAAGCCCACCGCTTCCAATTTACTCTTAGGAACAGAGTGGAAGGAAAATTTCCAAATCATTTAATTATTATAAATTGTGTCATTATAAGATTGATTTCTTTAAGTTATTTTAATAAATCAGTTCTTTTTTACACTTTCATTATAAAAATTACTAATAACTTTTTTACTTTACCATTTAAATTATTTTATTAAAAAGACTAAAAAAATATTGGTAGGAGCTACCTACCCTGCCTACCCTATGTATACGCCCCTGATATATATAATATATATATATATATATATATATATATAATATAGTATATATATATATATATATATATATTATATATATATATGATATATAATATATAATATATTTATATATTATATATAATATATTATAATATATATATATATATATAATATATATATATATATATATTATATATATATATAATCAGGGTTGCATTGATTAAATCAAATTGATTATAATCAGTTGATTAAATCAATTGATTTTTATGAAAAAATCATATTTTGTTGATTTTTTTTTTATTATTTGATTTTTTTGATTTTTTTAGCAAATTTTTTTTTCTAAATTAATAATTATTACAAGTTATCACCTGATTAAGATAAGTATATTTCATCTTTAATCAGCAAATTCATGAATATGGGCATAGCGTTTTCAATAATGTGGCAAATAAACTGAGATTTCTCAGGTATTATAATAGCTATCTATATATTATATATAGGCTATATAATATATATATTACTATAATATATATATATAAGGATATATATAAACCTTTAATATATATAACAAGGAGAGAACTAAATATATAATAAGATTTAAATGACTTATTTAAAACTAAATAAGAATTATGTATACGAAACTTAAAACAATTTAGGTATATAATTGGATTACTAATTTTATCAAAAATATTAATAAAAAGGCAATTTGTGCCTAAAAAAAATCAAACAAATCAAAAAAATCAAAAAATTATATATTTTTTGATTTTTTTATTTTTTATGCTAATTTTTTATTTTATAAATTAATAATTATTCCTAGTTATCACCTGATTAATGATAAGCTACTTTCATGCAGAATTAAAAAAGCAAAAAAAAAAAAAAAAAAAAATTCTTCAATTACGTCATATTGAACTCTGGCAAAGAAATTAGAGAAAATTAATTGCTCAGATATTATACAGCGTATATATATAATTTAAAATAACTTATTAAACTAAATAATAATTTAATAATATACTTACTAAATTATTAATTTATTAATTAATTATTGATTATTTAGAAGTTTATCAAATAATAATTAATTAAATAGGCAACTTGAGTTGAAAAATAAAAAAAATCAAATAAATCAAATAAATCAAAAAAATCAAAAAAATCATTGATTTTTTGATTTTTTTTTATTTTAAAAAAAAAAATCAAAAATCACCAACCCTGACATTCTAGAAAATATAAGGTGTCTATATATATATATAGTATATATATATATATATATTAAATATAATATTATATATATATATATATATATTGATATATATATATAATATAGTATATATATATAATAATATATATAGATATTAA
>JABUQX010086609.1:0-15000 GCA_015478945.1 Trachelipus rathkii
AGAGAAGAGTATCAGTGAACTTAGTAATATGAGTATATATATTCTAGATACTCTAAAGTAACATACATATAAATATGAGTATATAATTATAAAAATTAAGAGAAGGATATCTTAGGAGCGTGTTAGGTGTTAGAAGAATTGAGATGATAATAATTATGTAGGAATGAACGTATTACGGAGTTGTATGGTAGAAAAAAGGGATACATGAGAGAATAATAGAATGATTATATTATATATTATTATATTAAAATATATATAAATATGATATATATTATATATTAAATATAATATAATTATACTTAATAAAATATATAACAATAAAGTTAAATGCAATATATTAAATATAATAATTATATATATATAAAATTGTAATAGTATTAATATATATTTATATATATCTATAATATAAATATAATATATAGATATATAATAGTAAAAGAATATAATTAGATAAAAAATAAACTTTCAGGAGAAGAGAGTTAAAGGCCTCGCATTAAAGAATTTTTGCCGTAATTAATTGGGGAAAACTTATTTTTTCATTAAAATGATTAAAGAGTGTTACCATTAGATTAATACACGGGCGGGGCAGCCTGACAGAGTCTCGGCGGGCAACACAAAAGTGCCACGGCACATTCCGTGTTGGATCTCTGGTATTAGGAATATAGGTTGGGCGAGGGCGGCAAACGAAGCACACTCCCTCAAAATTCGTTGAGGGAATGCATCCGGGCCACCCGCCTTCCGTAAACGTTCATTAGATTTTCAGGAGCCCTGCATGCACCATCCAATCAATGTAATCCAAGGTAAGAAGGCATAAGAGCACCTGGAAGAGGTGAGGAGGAGGAACGAGGAATGCCAGAAATCGTCCAGGGTTGAGTTAGAGGAAAATAAGAGGCCAAAAAAAGTCAATTGAAAGCCAGCGCCTGGGCAAATTTGCTATCATAACACGCCACACAAATATAAAAAACGGCAGAAAACAAACTGACAAAAACCAAAGGAAATGAGAAAAATTAATCACGTAGCGGAACCAAAACCAGTAAATTTAAAAACTTGAAATTTTAAAACGCTCAAACCCTATTTACAGTAAATATCTAAAATATGAATAATCAGGAAAATTTAGAAAACCACCGCGCACTCAACACACACTCATGGAAATGCGTACAAAAAAAACAAAAAAAAAAAAAAAACAAAATAATTGTTTTTAAATAAAAAGAGGTGGAAGCTAAATTGCTATAAATTATAATAATGTCTAATCAAGCATAGTACGTATAGATATGTGTGTAGGTTGGTATGGTAGAAAAGGTTCTACTCTAAAAACCCGCAAGTTGGAGAAACGCTAAAAAAATCTAAATTAAAAAAGAAGTCGAGGGGAAAAAAAACATATGCGTAGTACTATATATATATATATATATTATATATAATATATTATATATTATATATATATATTATTTATATATATTATATATTATATATATATTATATATATAATATCGAAACTAGAATTAATTTTATACAATCTAAAAGTTTCGTTTCATTCGCAAATTTCGAAATATTGCTAAGAAGTTAGCGGCCAACGTATCGCATATAAACCGATACCGATACCGATACGTACCCACAGAAAAAGTGGCCGATCACTGCGGATACCGCATACCTGATCCGAATATCTAAGCGGTATCAGTCCTAATTATATATATATTATATTATATATATATATAATATATATAATATATAATAATATATAATATAGTATATAATAATATATTATAATATAATATAATATATATATATATATATATTAAAAATATAATGAAAAAAATATATAATATATATATATATATATATATATCATTATATATATATATATATATAATATATATACGTTATTACGATAGATATACTAGTAGTATATAGTATAATAGTATATATATAATTGCTAAGATAATAAAAGTGGACAAAATACTAGAATAATCATCTTGATTATATATATACATAATATACTATTAATAAAGGTATATATGAGTATGACAGTGAAAAGTATAGTTAATAGGCTTATATAATAAGTATATATAAATATAACGTATAATGTATAATATAATATTTAGTATATAATACTATAGTAAGGTATAGATAGGTATAATTATATATATAGTCATATTAGAATAATAGCTATGGATATAACACAAAACATAAAGTTTTCTTCGCTGGGGACGGCGCCAAATACGGAATATTATAAGCTTTGGAATATGCGGTAGAAACCGCATTTGGGGAATCAACGAGATTTTTTACACGTAGCTTTTATATTCTGAATCATAGAGCATGTATGAACTCTTCCAATAATAGTTTTAAGTATATAGTTTTTATAAAGTATTTATATCAAATGATGATATAGTTATTGTATATAAAGTATATAATATATATAGGTAGTAGGACTATATGAATATATAGTCATAAGTATATATATATAGTACGCCATGAGAAATTTTATTAGCTACTCAGATGGCCGTTGATGGTCGGAGCTTCATTTTTGTGTTGCCTGTTTTGTGGAACATACTGAATTTTAAAAGATTATTCTCAAAATTTTGTGAAAATGTATTTTACTAGTTTTTTGAGCATGTGTTGACAGGATAATTTGTGCTTTATTGGATAGGAGAACGTGAAAGAATGTTTGTGAAAATGAGTTAATAACGAATGTAAAGAATAACGAAAGTTTCAGGTTTAGTTAGAGCTGGTATCCGTGATCCATATAAAATGAGAGATATGAGAGACAAGATTTGAGAACATTTCCTGTGATATGGCTATATTAGAGCAAGAGATATTATGATAGATCAAAGTGCGTGAGTTGATTATTTTATTAATACATAAATATATTATTTCAAAATACTTCTTACGTGTACTTTAAAGACAAAGAGTATTAGTAAAGGGTTTAGAGAGTCTAGGTTTAGATCGGTGGATGCGGCAAAAGGACAATTCCATCTAGAGATAGGTCTTAACGAGGGCTCATCAGGGCAATACCAGGACAGAATATCCGGTCACTGATATGAGGGTCGTACGTGAGTATCGGCTCTTTATAAGTACTAAGGCTTATAATAAAGTTGTGGTAGGTAAGCAAGCAGGATCTAACGGCTTTTACGGGAGCAACAACAATTCCATGTTAGTGTTAGCGTCGCCCTAGGTTTTACGGTATCAACGTGACTATCCGTTAGATAGGTCGCACTCTAGCGGTTTTTACAGTCTAGGTATTGATGAAGTCGGTGTTGGTTAGGTGAGAGTCACAAGATTTTCATTATATAATTATATATATAATATATATATATACTATAGATCTAATAATTGTGGTCGACGTACGAATTGGATTTACATAGTAGGCTACGTTAGTTATAGTTGTAGCGTAGTATAATATATAAATAGAATATTATAATTATATAATTGTATAGTAGTGTTACAGGGTCATAATATTAGAGTTACGTGTCTACGAGAGATATAAGCTATTAATATAAGTATATTTTAGGGTTAGTTAAGTTAGAGCTCACGCCTTCGGCGTAAAATAATTTTTGGGACTTATGTTAACTATTGATTATAAGGCTTATTTGTAATTATTGCTATTTTCCATAACGGTGTTCTTTTTACGATGACCCAACGTTCGAGAATTCCACATATTAATAAGCACAACACTTTTTAATTTTTAATCTTAGATGTAAAAACGAGGGAATTAGAAATTATAAATGATTCTTGTGGGGAGGGTGGGGACACGACGCCATATGCCGAGCTTGTCGCGTCTCAATACCATTACGGGGATGGACCTTTCATGGAATGAGTATTAGTACAGGTTAGACAGTAAGGCGTAGAGAATTGGCCGCCTTGACTTCGATAGTTATTGAGTTGAGTTTAGGAAAGTTGTGCTAGGGTCTGGTGCTTTCTATTCATTTATTTATAGGATAATCGAGGTGAAATACTATTGAAGCGATGTAAGAGCAAGTATTGAATTTTTTGTATTTGACCGTTCTATGAATTGTGACCACGGCGCGATCAGAGACGAATCACTAATTATGAGATTTATTATATAGATGTTTATATAATTATATATAGGATGGTCTGTTAGTATTTTTCTAACTTGTGTGAATCCACTTGATTTATTAGGTTTTATAATAGGTGAGTTAGTTTTAGGTCAAATTGATTTTATAGATGGAATATTCGGTGCGGGACTGGTGCGTTGAGATGCAAGGAGTTGCATATGAATGTGGGTTCGTCGCGTTAAGAGGTCTAGCTTGAGATGTTGAGTTATGACGGACGGGATAATGGAATCGATATAATCTTCTCGCCAATATATAGCAGAAGAATGGGCCAATTTGTAAGCAACGGGATTTGAAGTAATAAGCGGCATTGTATGTTCGTAAAACAAATAAATTTGTCTTTCTGGTTAGTTCGTGCCGGTGAGTAAATAAAGGGCTCAGGTGAGGGAACATCAAGGTGGAAATGGACTTATGAAGCAACGTGGAATCCATCGACGATCCTTTCCGAGTCATACAGTGAAGTAAGCGCTATGCGATTTGGAGGAAGTGGGAAATATTGTATATTTGAGAGTTGACGTTAATATATGATTTGAATTTGAGTATGTGGTTGCGTTTCTACTTGCAATTTTTATGATTCTATATTGAAAGAAGGCGCAAAAAAGTTTCTTGGAAGATTTCTGATTTTTTTGTTTGTTGGGTTATAAGGAGTTCGTTTTTATTGCTCAACTTGTTTGTATGACCAATATGGATTCGATGTTGGGAGGGGCTTGAATGATACCTCACGTTGAATAAGGAGCATAAGGTATGAATGCGTGGTCATAGGTAAGACAAATTTGGTTTCTGGATTTAAGTGGTTGGGTGAATGCAATTGAAACTTCTCATTGGCTGTTCCGTTATGGTCGAGATGTGTTCGGCCGCCAGACCCATCATAACAACCCAAAGAACATCTAACCTTATACACGAACAACATACATTCCCTTCTCATATTCATGTCACTGCACGGAACTTTCGGCACAACTACACCTCTTACATTTCTGGGAGCACGCTTTATTTGAAAGACTCCCCAAATCACACACACATAATATTAGCAAACCCCTCCCCTCCTAACTACATCCCACTGGTTCTCGCTGCCCACTCCAAAACATAAAATATAGTCACTTCTCAAAGCAGTCTATACGTCTCAGAGCCCTACCAGAATCATATCCTTCCCAACCACTAATTAAATTTCAGGAGAACACCAAAGATATTTTCCTACATACGACGTTCACGACGGACAAGACTCAATACTAGATCCCCTACATAAGCGAACTTGGCATGACAAGAATAGAGACCAAAAAAAACACATCTATGTATCACAAGCAACAAAAAAAATGCAGAAAACTTCAAAAACTTTTTGCCCCTTTTCTTTCATATAGAACATGAAAGATTACAAGTACAACAACATCACCTACAAGTTCAAGTATTATATGAACCAGACTCTCACAAGTAACCATAGGGCAGCTTGACAAAGTCTCAAAGCGGGGCATCTCGTTTTTTTATTATTTATTTCCTTTTAATATTTTCTATTCTAAATGGGAACATTTTTAGATATTTATCATACAATGCGTATATTCATATCCCGTGTCTACTAATTGCCGTTCTATTCTGGTTATATATATTGGGAGGAACAGCCTAAGCTGGGTATTTATTTTTTCTTTTTTTTTCTTTGTTTTCGCGATTATTCGAACTTCAATTTTCATTTTTAGTTTTTTTTTCTATGATTTTTTTAATTATTTTTCTTGGTAAATCTATTTGTTTTTTTTTTTTTTTTCTTTATATTTATTATATTTTGGTTTTACTTTTTTTTTTTTTCTTTATCTTCTATTCTTTTTCTATGTTTTTTTTTCTGGGTTTCATTTATATATATATATTGTATTTGTTTTTTTTTTCATAGATATATGTTTATTTCAATGTTAGACAAACCATCACCCTAACCAATTAAGCCATAAACTCAAGTACATAAGTATGAAAAAATAACAGAATCACGCATATAGCTTCTATAGATCACAAATAACTTATTATAGATCAGGTCCGGTCAAATATCAAGCCTGCACCAAAATACAGAAATTACGAATATTGCGCTTTCGCCTCATAAGTATTGTCTCACTGATCTTGTAAAAATAATAAAAGACCAACCCAATCCAACTAACTTTCCCTGAAACTCAGATCAACTAACTCTCCGTATCGGCTGGGGGGGGGAGGCGGGG
Source organism: Trachelipus rathkii (assembly GCA_015478945.1). Lineage (NCBI taxonomy): Eukaryota > Metazoa > Arthropoda > Malacostraca > Isopoda > Trachelipodidae > Trachelipus > Trachelipus rathkii. Next base: position 6,254 of record JABUQX010086609.1, read on the forward strand.
CCCTCGCTTGAGTTTAAAATACATTCCCATTTTGAAAATGGTCCGATGCCGTTAATGTTGGCGAAAATGCTCATGGCTTCCCCACCTAGCCAAGTAATCTTTAATTTCTAAATTTTTCCAACTGTTTTCTAATCTTAATATTCAAAATTAAAAGTGGTGTGCTTATTAATATCTGGTATTTCCGAACGTTGTAGGTCTATCGTGAACCCGTCTGTATAATACGGAAATAAATACATATAATCAATGTGAACTAGACCCTATGAAAGAATATTTTATTCGCCTAAGGGTGAGCAAGGCTTAGTATAAATATACATCTACGTTCTTCTAAGTGGTTCTATTACGTACGTAGTATATATATATATATATATTAATATATATATATATATGATAATATAATTATATATATATATATATATAATAATATATAGATATATATATATATGTAAATATACTATATATATATATTATATAATATATATATATATATATATATATATATAATATATATATATATTTATATTATTATATAATATATATTATATATATAGTTCAAATAACTATTCAATTATATACATGTGTATATAAATATAGTTTCTAATTATATATATATAATATTTATATATATAATATATTAATATTATATATATATATATATATATATATATATATATTAATATATATATATATATATATATATATATATAATATTATATATATATCATATATATATATATTATATATATATTTGCTAAACTTAAGTTTGTCTGACCTTCGATTTCGATATATCGATAATAACTCGAATACCGACATCTACTGATAATCGATATCGATATCTATCTGATATCGCACATCACATTCTATCGATACTATATATATATATATATATTATATAATATATATATTTAATAATATTATAGTATATATAGATATATATATATAAACTATATATATAATATATAATATATATATATATATATATCTATATATAGAACTATATAAATATATATATAACATTTTGGAAGTAAATTTTCCTTGAATTTAAAACAAATTTAAAAATATATAGTAAGAAAACAAACTAATGATTTTAGACTCTATCTCGAGCTTGTAGGTGTGTTTCCGTTTTTTTGTGAGCAATACTGAACATTTAAAAGATTGTTTTCGATAGTTGTGCAAAAGTGTAAACGAATAGGAGGAAAGTTCTTATTTTTATTGTAGTACTAAAACTAAATAGGACTCAGGTAACAATAATATAAGTTGCGTTCAAAAAGTTAACAATATATAGGTGAGGTTTAAAAGCATTTCTTTAATTTTGTAGGTCGAATTAAAGGAAAACAACATCTACCCGGGTATTTGGCGTTATTTATGTGAAGCTATAGCAAGGAATTATTCATAAGTCGTGATTGAGTTATTTATATGAAACTTAAATAATTATTAATTTTTACTTAAAGATCACGACTACATAATTTACGTCAGGTTACGGCAACCTACAACTCATCTAGTTAGGTCTAGTTTTCGGCAATCTGACTTAATTTCATCTTTAGGTTAGGTCTATGTCCTACGGCACGACGCCCGTTCAGGATAGGCCGTACTGGTACGCGCTTTTGATAGTCTACGGTTAATGATAAAGTTTTGGTTCGGTAAAAAGCAGAGTTTTCTTATTATATATATATAGATATATTATAAAATAATATATATATGATATATAATATTGATATAAATATTATATATATATATATATATATAATATAGGTGATAATCATTAGGTTAGTCCTAGGATTTTTTCGGCAACTGACGGCTTACAATCGATCTAGGTAAGGTCTAGGTTTTTCGGCAACGACAATCCCATCTAGTTAAAGGTCTAATTGTCCTACGGCTAACGACGATCCGCCAGATAGGTCCGTAACTGTACGGGCTTTTAAGTCTAAGGTTAGTGATAAAGTTTGGTTAGGTAAACACTCAGATTTCATATATATATAATATATTATTATAAGTATTATATTATATATATATATATATAATATATATATATATATATATATATATATATATATTATATATAATATATATATTTTAAATTTTCATATATATATACTATAATATATATATAAATATATATTATATTTATCATATATATATATATATATATATATATATATATCATATAGTATATAGATATATATTATATATATACATATTCAATAACTCAATAATCTTTTATTTATATCGATCTATCAGCGGAAAATATCGATATATTTTTCGATATTTTTTACATTATTCGTCAGACAGTAATCTTAAGTTTGTCCAATATATATATAATCATATAAGCTGATGTATATATATATATAGTTTATATATATATATATATATATATTATATATATAAAATATATATATATATATAATATAATTCATATATAGGCACTACCTCCTTTAAAAGGAAGTTACATAAAAGACATGATATCGAAATCGCTGACAGTCGTGGAATCCTGCAGTGTCACGTGTTAACTAAAACTCCAATAAAAGGAGCGCTAGAGTTACCCAAGTTTGCTTTTTTATCATTGTAATTTTGTTAATTTTTTAATTTTTTTATTTTTTTTTTTATTATTTTAGAGGCTCGAGCCGACGAGGGAAACAGAGGGGGTACGAAGTCCCCCCCGCCCGCCGTCGTCCCCCGCTGAGGCCGAGATACCCTGACTCTTTCCATCTTTGCCGGTTTACCCTATGGTATTTCCTTTAGTTAAAAAAAAAAAAAGTTTATTGGCAACTAGAGCACTGATTGCCTTGAAATAATTCGAAAAAAAATTATTCGATTACATCTCTCTTCGAGTATATATAATAATTCTATATATATATATGATATATTATATATTAATCATATAACTATAGTAATATTATATAATATACTCTATACTATATATATATATATATATCATATATATGATATATATATTATATATATTCAATCCGTTCTGCCTAACACCACCAGCTAAGCGTTCGCCGTAGAGCAACTAAAGATCCTATACAACTAACTGACTAAGAAATCACTAGACTGAAACTTGAACAAAACAGAACTTAACTGGAGGCACGCGCATCCCCCAAGTGCACAATAGTTTAACAATCAAACATTTCCTCACTGGAGGATCATTTCTCTAGGATTTACACAAAACGCGAAGTACTTCTCCCATTCGGCAGTACTCTTACTCTGCTGCTTTCGCTGTACTCGGCACTCTTCAGGATCATGACCGACGTCTACCGCGTCCGAGAAGATAATCAACTGAATCTCAAATAACGCCGCGGTTAAGCTTCGTGCGTGCCAGCTCAATCAGATACCTATTACTATTACTATATTATTATTACCTATACCACTATATGATATATATATTTATACATACATATACTATATATATAATATATTAATATATATATACCTATATCTATATATATACCTATCATATATATATACTATATACTCATAACTATATATATACTAGTATATATATATATACTAATATACTATATTGCGTCAAAAATTCTTTCACTTTTGCTGGCCTACTACTATTGTTCCTCCGACGGCACACACGAGCCACCTACAGTAAACACCACAATTATATATTTTGGAATCAGCGGAAAATTTAACGGAGGAGCATTTTTTTTTTTTTTTATTTTCTTCTTCTTTTCTTTTTTTTTGCCTCTCACTTCGTCGGCGCAATATTTATAACAAACAAATTCCCAATCACGCGGCGGCTCGAGCCGACGGGGTAATAGAGCCGCGGGACGCACAGTCCTCTTCGTCCACGGGAAGCCCGAGAGACACCGTACGCCTGCCGCTCCATTTCTTGCGGTTACCCTATGGTACCTTTCCTTAGCTCACAAAAAATAATTTTAACTTTACCTTTGGCATTTATTTTTAATCACTAAAAGAATACCATAGGTAAAACCGCAAAGATGGTAGGAGTCGGGTCTCTTCGGCCTCCGTGGACGACGGGGGAACTTCGTCCCCCCTCGTCCCCCGTCGGCTCGACCCCCGAAATTGGGGGAATTTTTTGTTTCCAATAGTTCTGAAGACATAAAGGCAAAAAAAAAAAAAAAAGTTAAAAAATCCCTCCTTACGAATTTTCCTCTGATTCAATACTATAAATTGTTTGTACTCTCGTAGGTCTGCCGTTCTTCGAGTAGCATGGTATACTGGCACAATGTCGAAAATTTTTGCATATATAGTATTGATAATACAATCTATACTATATATACTATAATTATATATATATAGTATAGTATGTAACTAATATATATATAATACTATATATATATAAGATATATAATATATTATAATAGGCTATTATATAGTATATATATAGTATATATATAATATATATATTGAATATATAATATAATTAGTATATATAATATAAGTAGTAATGGAAATACAAATCAGAGGTTATTATATATATATATATGATATAGTTATAGTATATTTATATATATTATATTATTATATATATATTATATATCTAATTATATATATATATATATATAATAATATATAATATATATATATATAATATATATCGTACAATTTTTACAACTAGCCTGACATATTCAATTTCTTTCGTTGGTTGCCAGATCTTACAAATTTGACCTTCCGGTGCTGAAGCAGGAGCTAAAAGAAAATTGTAATTTTTTTTTAAATTATTAAATTATATATATATTTATATATATATATTATATTATATATATAATATATATATAATAATATATATATAGATATATATATATATATGACTATATATATAATATATATGTACGAATACTATATAGTAGTATATAATTTTATAACTTTACCTCATAAAAGTAAATTGTTTTCGCAATAAAAGGAGCCGTGAAGTGTAAAATTTGTAAGATCGTCGGCAACACGAAAGTACAATTATAATGTCTCACTATATCTCTATATATACTATTACTAGTATATGATACTATCAATTAATTAAGATATTATATATCATTATGATATATTTAGTATAATATATATAGAAGTATATATGTGTGTTGTGTGGGTGTCCTACCAACCAAACTTAATCCTAACTATGATTAAAAGCACCGCCATGATTATCTAACCTAACTGGATCTTGTTATGCCCCGCCCAGTAGGACTCTGACACCTAATCGAATCTTATTAGCCCCCAGTAGACTAACCCTAAATGTTTTGTTAGCACCCCAAGTAAATTCTATACCTTTGTTAGCAGGTTTTCTCACGTAATGGTAGTTTGTCCATGACATATCCCCTAGACGCTCAATTAATTAACTTGATATAGTTTAGAAGCCTATGTGAAGACTAGAAAGTAGAATAAATTATAATATATTATATATATATTTATATATATATATTATATGTGGCTATATAATATATTATAGTATAATATATATATATATATACGTATAAATATATAATAATAAATTATATATATATAGTATTAATATTTTTTGAGAAAAGCAGTTTTATCATCCACGCTCACGGCAAAGCCCCTATCCAAGAGGGGTGTTTCACTCAAACAAAATTTCACTAACGCAATTACGCATAGATAGCACAGACGCGGGCCTTAAAGTGCGGGAGATTAAATTGAGTAGAAACCAACAGAAATTGAGGAGAAGTCCACAGAACAGAGGTGCAGAAAGAAGGAGGCACCTGCAGCGAACCATCCTGGAGTGTGCTAACAATGCAACACAACAACTCATGTCGACACAGCACCCCTTGTGCTGCGAGGCGCTCTTAAATGGAGGCGTCACCGCGGAGTGGGAAAGTCCTCGAGCCGCTGCCGCTACGGTTACTATAGAAAAGAATAAAGCAGCCAACATCGCGCCGCTAAAGATGAGGGTCAAGTGAACTTAGATTAAAGGGACAGTTTAATAGTCTTTTAGCCTTTTGACTCGACCCATCCAAACAGCGCGGTGATAACCGACAGCGCCCCCACAATGAGAAGCAGTACTCGACATACATAGCGGCGGATTGAAGACCCTTGAGTAGCTAGCACTGTGAGTAACGTTGAGTGAAAAAAAGTCTCGCTAGTCTAAAGCAGAACTCCCAGTATTCTTTGAGCCGCCTAGCAACCAATGTGATGTGAGGTTTGCAAGACATGTTTTTGTTTATGTTAAGGCCATAGGACTGTTTATAATGTCAGACAGGAGAGCACGAGAGAACGTCGAAATGAGATAGTGTAAGTTAGAAGGTGTCCTTAGACGAGGGAGATTTGATAGAGTTGGTTTTTTAAAGAATTAACATTTTCACAAGGTTGCACTAGACCCCACCTCGGAAATCCTATTCAGTCAGCGCGAATGGAATCGAAAGATTAAGACGAGAGGCAATCTAGAAGTAAAAGAAGGGAGCAGAATGAAATGAGTTGAAGAATGAAGGGTCGAGGTCAGTCGGCATATGAGTGGAATAGAGTTTGATGGCAGACGAAGAAGATCAATTAATGAACAGCAGGAATAAGTAGTCGAGATAACACAGAACCCTGAGGAACACACCTATTGACAGAAAAGGAAAGAAAAGTCGCCCCATCAACCAATCACGATATTGAGCGATTTCGAAAGAAAGGCTAGACATAGTAAGCCAATAAGCAGAAGGGAGGAAACCCAAAGGAAGGGAGCTTGGGGAGCAGTGACGCCGTGCCATTAACCCGGTCAAATCTTTTCGGATATGTCAAGCGCCACCTACAAAGTCTCCCGTAATTCCTGAGGGTGGAAAAAAATAAATCTTGTTAGATAGAAAGTATATCACCAGTAGACTTTGAACACGAAAAGCCGTACTGGCGATCAGAAAGAGGAGAATGAGATTCGTCTAAGAAATGAGAGTGAGAAGGGTTTCAAAGATCTTAGATAGAATACAGTTAGAGCTATAAGGCGATATTTAGAAGGATCTAGAGCGCTTCCTTTTCGGATAGGTGACATTGCGCGCTTCAAATCTTGAGGGAAAGTGCTGAGTATTGAGCATAGAGAATATAGTTGACGAGAGAGGGGCGCAGCAACGGGAAGCACACCTCCCTCAAAAACTCGGGGAGGAATGCAATCCGTGCCACCCGCCTTCCTAACGTTCATAGATTTCGGAAGCCCATGCACCTGATCAAATGTAATCTCAGCCAAAGGCATAGGACACCTGAGAGAGAAGAGGAGGAAAGGAAATGCCAGAATTGTCTAAGGGTTGATTTAGAGGAAAATAGGAGGCCGAATGAGATGGCCTTGGTGCAGTTTTGGATGAGTTAGCACAGTACAGTTGTGATCCGGATCGAATAAGATGGAGGAAAGGTAGATTTTAACAGAATTTTGGACGATGTATGGGCAAGAAGCAAGAAAGATTATCAATGAAGTCGAGAACGAAGGAGTAGCTATCGCACTTCGTTGGATTGAAGTCCGCTTTTGCCGTAGAGTATCCCGCCAAGATTCTAAGCTGAATGCCAATTAGCGATGAGTGGATAGGAAACGAAATTTTTCCCACCCCCGATACGCATCTGTCCTCTAGCCTGTAAGGCCAGCAGACAATTGACGCTCCGAACCTGGGATGATGAGGAGAGAAAGATTTAGTTGAAGAAGAATGAAACTGCTCATCCCATCTAACCGATTACAACTCCCACCTTGTCGGCAGAAGCCTAAGCGTCACCAGAGGCAAAGCAGTCATTCCACTTATAGTTAGCGTAGAACAGCGCAAAGACCCCCCGAATCGGACCCGAATCAAAGGTGCCAGAAGAGAAGCACTTAGGGAGCAGGAATGAGTGGTTTGGAGCAGAAAAAGTATAAAATTAAGAGATATAAGGTTTGTTGGTCACGATGTTAACAATAGGAATAAGCCGAAGGTGGTTGTATTATAGAGAGGAAGGAACTAGTTGTGAAACATAGGTCAATGTGTGTTCAAAGAATTGGTTAGGAACGTACTGGAACTGTGTGTTGGTTCTTTAATATATGTTGCTCAGATGTTTGAGAATGCTGAATTGTGATTCCGGCCTCTCCCCTACCGTAAATTCCAGTATGGGAGTACCCCTAACCAATTCAGTGTTGTGTTACATCTTGAAATCCCCTAGATAGGGACGTTCAGTATTGGATGAGAAGATCTAACATCTCGTGAAGAAGTAGTAAGATATTCAAGCAAAGGCCTGAAAATCCTGTTTCTGTAGGTAGAACACAGATAGCAAGAAGCTACAAGATTGATTGTAGTAGAAGGAAGATAAGCATTTTAAGCACCACAGAACATCGAAATTAAGTGATTCGAGATTCACGAGACGTGTTACAGTAGTGTTAATGTTAACATAGCGCACATCTCCACCTCTTTAAGACGGATAATTAATGAAATGAAGTTATAGTTGGATTACTTAAACGAGTAGAGAATGAATTCTTAGCATATAACATAAATATAACATAGAGCAAAAAATTAGGGATAGAGTTAGAGAGGTGGTATTCAACGAAGGCAGAGTTAAGAATTTTAAGCACGATATGTTGTGAAGTCCAATAGAAAGCCGCATCTATGCATATCTGCCATTTACACACTTTTGATGTTGGCGTATTATGCTGGGTTATTCGCTGGATGTAGAAGGATTGGACAATGCTGTGTATTGAACTCACACACACACACAACACACACAACACACGATCAGAGCACACACACACACACACACACACCACACATCACACACACACAAGAACAAAGCCAAAAACAAAGGAAAAAGATTCGGGATAAAATTTATTCAAGCCGCTAATCCTAAGCGTT
>JABUQX010086609.1:25000-29771 GCA_015478945.1 Trachelipus rathkii
GTAATATAATATAAATAAAATAATAATTTAAATTTAAATCATAATTAAAACAATAATATAATTACAAATAATAATTAAGAATTAAGTAATAATAATATTAATAATATAATTATTAAAAATATAATAATAATAAATAATTAAATAATAATAATAATAATAAATTATAAATAATAATAAATTAATAATAATAATTAAATATATTAATAAATAATTAATAATAATAATATTAATAAATAATAATAGTAATAATTAAATAATAATAATAATAATAATCATAAATAAATAATAATAATATAGACATTCACCGTAAACTATCAATAACATATTTATATAAATTAAAAATGCATTTTGGAACTACATTGTTCTTTATTATATTTCAATTACGCCATTTAATGACTCTGTCTAGCCTCTAATAGCCCAATGTTTTAGTTATCATCCTTCGACTGTTACGATAGCGAGATTCACCAATTTTATGTGCAGACGTTTCGTGCCTCGTTTTGAACATTGTAGGTATATATTATAATTACTCAAGGCGTGAGGCTGACGTCAATATTATATTTTAATCACATAATCTAATTTTAATTAAATAAATAATAAATAACTTATAATTTAAATAACTACTTAGAATAAAAAATAAGGTTTAAGTTAAAAATAATAATATATAATATATATTATATATATTAATTATATTATATTATATATATAAGCCCTGGCTGTTATATATATTTTTGTTAAATGTAGGATAATAAAAAAAAATTTTATTAAAATATAAATGTATATATTTATATAATTACTTTTAATTTTTATTTCTTAAATCTGTGGATTTTTTTTTATAAATCATAAAAATATAACCTCACTAAATTTACTTTTAGAAAATGACTAAATATTAATAGTTGGTGAGCTCTACTAACTTTTAATAATAATTATAATAAATAATTCAATATTTACTTAGATTATGAGTCTATAGATACGTAAATTATTATAATTCCTAGCGACACCAGTTTACTCGAATTCTATCGACATATATATTAAGCAGTATTAGAGTCATTTGTATATTATATTATATGAGTGATAACGATCGTTGCCAGTCACTCCGCTAGAAGCTACGCCCAGCAGAACTCACTACCTGAGCTATTTTTGGCATCCGTTATAATTTTTAGTATATATAATAATACTGCCGCTCCGTTCATGTATAGATGTTTCATTATGGGATGTGGAGTGTTATGTTGAGTTTTTGATATGTTATTCTTCCTTCGACTGTTTAGTTTTTTATCTATTTCAATAATATTTTGTTCAAAGACTCTCTTTATTATATTTATTTTTTATTTTGTAATTTATTTTTTTTTTTTTTTTTTCGCGCGATTTCCCCCCCCCTTCAAGGGTGGGCGCGCGCAGTATTCAACTCGGAGAGTTGCACCTAAACTTGTCTTGGCTGTTGTTTTGCTGTTGTGCCTTAACCGCAAGAGCCACACTGGCCGAACCACAGACCGAACAACCGACAGCAAGACGTAAAACACCAGACCTACACATCCGACATCAACAAGCTGCTAGAAGCACAAACAGGAAAATCGTGCGTGAGACTATTGACGCCATATAGATAATTACTGTCTCTTCTGATGGTTTCGCTGTCTTTAAATGTAGTGGAACAAATTGCTGTCCATCTCGGTATATTGTATGAATTGTCTATCCTGCTTTTGTGTACTAACCTTCATTACTCATAATGATATATATAATACTGTATATTATTTATTATAATTATTCCTTAACGTAAATATGCTAAATCTCATAGAATTAGATCATTAAAATCCAAACTACTCATCCTTATATCCACACACGTCTCTCTAATCATCCCAATCCTTCCCTATTACTCTATTTAAATCTCCACTATCGATTTCATTCAATTCTACTACTATCATATATACTATCATATAGATAATCTACTCATTAATATACCCAATTCCTAATATATGTTCACCGTGTGATGTCTGGTGGCTTTTTAGTTGTTTGTGGTTCATGCAGTGTGCTCTCCAAGGAGGTATTCGCCCTAATTACCCCTATCCATAAGTGTCGAATGGAGAATTTGTGTGAATATATTATGGTGAGAATATAATTACATTGAGTTGTATGGTACATTTGTCAAGTATAATAAACAATCTAACAAAGAATCCTAATAGAAATAAGAAAATTGGTAATAATTATCTTCTATTTTTCTTCTTATGGAATAGTAGGTATAAAGATAAGTGGTAAAATTAAGGTGTATATTATATATATTAATAATATATATATATAATAATATATATATATATATATAATATATAATAATTATATATTAATATATATTTAATATATATATATATATATATATATAATATATATATTAATATATAATATATTAATATTATAATATATATATATTAATATAATATTATATTATTATATGTAGGGCAAAATAATAGAATATAAAATTCATTGAGTTTTATTTATCTTAACATAAGTTATACTCAGAGTAGATTGAAATTCTGTATGGTCTCATTTTAATCTAAGTAAGAATACTATACCAGCCGGTGTATTACTTTATCATTGATTCATCTGTTCTGATACATCCCCTTATAGGGCCTATACTTTAAAGGAATGCGTTTTCAGCACAATGTCATGTGTTTATTATATATTAATATAATACTAATCTATCATTAGTGATTCAATTGCGTTACTTGCGTATAATACTCAATATGAGTATATAGCATGCGTATTTTACATATAACTATACTCTTCATATCTTCTGATAGTCGAAATTAAATTACCTACCTAATCAAAGTAATAATATATATAATGATATATATACATAATAATAATAGAGGAATTATGTAAAAATATTATATAAAAATATAAATATATGTATATTGAATTATACTTATATACCAGTCACTAATTATACTCAGAACTTAGAACTTCGACCTAGTAAGCCATTCTGTATTAAGGATAATGATTAGTATATTGACTTTAATACACTAATTGATTGTCTTATTACTCTCTCACTCCGTTCTGAGTGAATGGTCACCTTAGTAATAATATATTAATAATAATAAAATGTATTATAACTTATATATATATATAATATTATATATATTAATATAATAAATACTAATATTTTATTGCTAATACAAAAATTGTGGTATAATATTAAAAGCATATTTTTTATCTCTCCTATTTTTTACATTAATTCTATTAAATAAAAGATATGATAAGTTCTGAAGTGCGATATTATACTCGCAAAACTCATACGATGATATGTTGTGCCAGATCGCAACTTCTGTGGGTTGAGAGAATGTGAGCTATTTTCTCCTTATGCTTGTCTTCATCTTTGTTGCACTTTATATTTAATTGCAGCCCCTCTTATGATTAGGATCTCTAGCCGTGATATGAATTGTTTTATCTTTTAAAAAATAATATAATATTATTAATTATAATATATATTATATATATATTAATATATATATATATATGATTATATATATATATATATATATATATATATATATATATATATATATATAATTAATATATATTATATATAATATATATATATTAATATTATAATATATATACTTAATATATATATATATATATATTATAATATATATATATTAATATATATATCTATTTATTATAATATTATATATCATATATTAATTAAATATTATATATATATATATCAATATATATATATATAATATATATATATATATATTATATATATATATTAATATTAAATTATAATATTTTATAAATATATAATAAATATATATTAATATTATATATATATATATATATATATATTAACTATATATATATATTATATATATATATTATATATAAACGTGATAATGATCCTATAGTAAAGGATGTATGTTATAAAAAGAAATTAAATATAAAGATTAGCGAAAAGAGAAATTTGTAAATATATTATATAGATATATAGAGATGTAGAGAAGATAGTAATGGAGTAAATAAATTAGAGTGAGTAGATGAATGAAGAGTAATGAAGAGTAGAGAGATTGAGATGAGATAGTAGAGAGAGATAGGTTATAGTATTATAATTATAATATTAAGTTAATAATTAAGTATTATATATATACATTTAGTATTATATATTGGTAACTCAATTGAATATTTTCGACATATTGATACTACTTGCCGTTATGAATTACACCCTATTACCCAGTCCTATACCATTAGCTCCTATAAATACTGACTCACTCCTAACCTGACCTTACCTAATACCTAACCTTACCTCATATACCTATATAACCTAACTACTAACTCTAATCACTATCACTATAATCTCTATAGCTATTACACACTATTTACAGTATCCTTACACCTATCCTACTCCTTAAACTACTTATGAGCCTCCGCTCCTACCGCTCATTGAGCTCTCCATAGGTAACTAGTATATTGACTAGTTTTGGTAATATGGTATCTGTGTTAATCAAATGAGGTTTACATGTAGGAACTACTGACTACTGATATGGATCTATAATATACATAATATATTCTCAATACGTATATATGATAAACAACAATCAACACACTAAACACCACTACACTACACCACACACACACGCACGCTACATAACACATCTAACACACGCTATAACACATCAACACACATCAAACTACTATTATATATAATATATATATATATATATTTAGATACATATGTACAGGACCCTACTACACATAACCGACAGACTCGCCACACTAGCTGAAA
>JABUQX010086610.1:0-12500 GCA_015478945.1 Trachelipus rathkii
TTCCATATATGTTTTATATGTTGCAGCCCAATAATTAAGATGCTGATGAGAAATATCAACAAAATTGGGAAATATTTAAAATTTTAATAAAAGTTAAGCAAAAACGCCTCATCATTCCAGGAGAATAGAAAACAGGGACTTTTTTGGCCAATGCGTGAAAATATTTAAAGGTACGCATCACACAACTCAGCTATCATCATCAGCCACACAAATTCCCGTTCTGTATTAACAATACTATCACTCTATCCTATACTATATATATATATACTACTACTTATCACTTTATACCTCACATTATTTAGTCATTATGATATCATTATTGAATTATAGTATTACACACTATATTTAGTATCTGCAGCAAATAGTCATTAATTTCAAACGTACTATAATTAGATATTTAGGTATAAACTTAAACATAAATTATATAATAATTAAGATTCATCATTATAAAAACATACTAAAATAATGAGTAATAATAAGATAAAAGTTATACGAAAAACTACATCTCGACAATATATCGCTAATATTTATATTATACGACACCACTACATAAACCATATTCTACGTATTCTATTCATGATAGTTTATACTATAAAACAACATACTAACTATAAGGAGCAGATAAACTGTAACGAGATCAACCTATAATAGTGATCGACGAGCAACAATGGAATTGACGATGCAGTAAATTTCAACTTTAAATATATACCATAATATTAATTATCACGCACAGTTTCCTCTTGGTAAATAATTCAGCACTAGATAATTGTAATAGCACATCATCAGAAAAATTAATGATCTTACGGAGATAACCGTTCTTTCCTTTTCCGACCAAGGTTTCGATGCATAAAAAAAAAATAACGACCAACATAACGCCCCACGATAAATTATTAAATAACTTGACTTTGTTTTTGTTTAAAAATTTTCTGATCTGTTTAATCAGCACTCCTATTATTGCTAGTATCAATATAATAGCAAATATATGTAAAAAAAAAAAAAAAAAACATCTGCGCCATGAAATTCATAAGATCATTATTATTATTAATATATTAACATCATTACTCTATTAGATCTATTAATATTACTTATTAACCTACAGTTTCATATTATTCAACTTATTATTTATTATCTATGAATTATTATAATCTTATCTCATTGAGTTAATATATTTAATATTCTGCGATATTATTATTATTATCTCATTTAAAATCATTATTTGCTCCATAAAATCCTTTATTATTACATTAAATTTTCAAATTTTCTATTAATATACTGATAAATTCTTTATTATTTTTCATGTATATACATTATTCATCTTCATTAACATTCTCTTAACAGCTTGCAAATATTCAGATAATAATACATATATCAATGTTAATTTGTTTAACATTAACTATAATATAGTAATATTTATATAAATAAAATATTAATCATCTAAACACTTCGCTCATCATATATTATATATTATTATATATACTGCTAACCTAAAATACTGAATACTAATGTCTATAGGACCAGTATATACTATACTTAATACTCTATAGATTTTATATTATATATCTCATAATCATATATACTACACTCACTATATAATAGGTAATAGTTATATATTATAATAGTCAAAAGCATCTATCGACACATTTAAATTTATTCTAAAAATTTAAAAATTCCTGCAGAAAATATATAAAAAGTTACACCAAAATTTCTCATACACACTACACTCTCTCACTTTCAGATACAAAGAATTAATACTTTAACACATTTTTTGATCATTCAATAGTTTTTATTCTATAAATAAAAAAAGACCTATGTATCAGACTCCATCCCCATCCCCAATTAAACCTAGAAAATTAAAATATTTATTGATATTAACATAATAATAAGAAAATATAGAATAAAGATTCCCTTTGAAAATAAAAAATATTGTGAAAGGTGTTCGAGTAAACTATTGAAATAAATTATATAATATTCAATCATAAGTGTGATAACAGACATGTCAATAGTTTATAAATTTAGATTTCCTGACTACAAAGGTTTAAGCAGATAAAATTCTTACAAAATGTACCAATTTGTATTTTCGTGAGAAGTTACTCTCACACTGACTCACCCGATGATTATAATGAGTTGGAAACTCTAAAAACCATAAAAATCACAATATATATTAACTATATATATATCCCCTCCTATATACTCTATACTACCCCTCCCCCTCATCTAATTAATTGTTATCCATTTAAATAAAAATTATTTCATACTACTCATATATATATATATATATATATAATATATATATCTAAACCATGATACTTATATTGTATCTATTGATTATACAAGTCGTTAATTTACGATATATTACTTCATATTATATTTGAGAATAAATATACATAACCTAATAAACTAAAGGTCTTTATATTACATTTAATATAACTGAGACTATACAATAATACGGAGATATTAATGGTCTATACTATATATACTCAATATAGTTTCACATCATAATGAAGATAGGAGCTATTAAAAGTCATATTTCATTGAGGCGCAATGTTCGTTGGAAATAATCTTGATGTTCGAAGAAAGAATTGGAATTGATTAATACCATATACGTAACGAGGCAACACACTCAAAGCTATTTTTACTTCATACAAGTCCTTAAAACAGGGGGAAGACATACGGGTAGAGACAACCAGCTGAGCCCAATCTATTTTTTCATATGCGAGTTATCCTTCCATGCCGAGCGTTTGGAGTAATCTTTTAAGTGTGAAGCAAGCACTGATCATCTAGTGAGTCTGGGAGAACACAAAGACTTTGAGGCCTACTATCTCACAACGAGATGTCCTACAGTGCATATCTACTGAAAGGTCCATACGAAACACCACTCTACACAAAGAGAGTATTACTCGACTAAATACATTCTAGAGGAGTATGGCGTCGCGAAAGCCATTGATGCCGAGAGACAACACTCTCACATACTTCTCTAAAGTGTACATTAGCCCGCCTTAAGAAAGTCTGCGGGCCAGAAACCGGAGAATATGCTCTGGACCAAACCCGGCAGGTCGAAAGCCGTAACCTGGAGTATATCACTCTACACGGAGAGCAAGCATCGTATGAGTAATACTATAAATAAGTATATTAATACATTATTATTAACGTATCAATATACATATATAATAACATGAGTATACATATTAACTTACATCATAATATCAAATATAACCTCCTATAACATTATTATCAGCTACCATAATAGTTTACATATATATAACTTATTTTTATCCCTTCCTTCTACTACATATCAAATATATGTTTTAAATTATATTTATACTTTAATACATACACACCACCGAGTGCATATCCCATATAATTATTAAAATACCATCAAATTTTATATAATTACATAATACATACTATATATATTGTGTGTTGTGTGTGTGTGTGTATGTGTGTGGTAACTTTGGGCTAAAGATACTGAAACTAATAAACAAATCTAAACACATTTTCTTGATATTTCCACGACTACGCTCGTATCAGAGGAGATATAACTAAACTAGTATCATACCCGAGTTATGACTGGGAGTACTATGACATACCGCAAATCCCAGTTTGCGGATAATTCATCGTGACACACTAACTAAATTATAAGAGATGCTGGCAAATTCGCAATTTCCAAGAGCATCCACCAGACATTTTCCACTCATTATCACAACCTTTCACGCCATATACCGCTAATCCCATCTCTCATTTGAGAAATAGAAGCATCCCGTTTTCTCATATCTATACACTTACTATAATATATTATTTGTCATCGTAATTTCCATATAGAAGTTTATGGCAGATAAAACTCTGTAATTTTTGAATTTCGAAATTCTGTACAATATATAAATAGTTACTCACTACTCTCACTCTACTTACTACAATAACCATCTATATATTAACTATATAAAAATAAAGTATTCTATTAATGATAATTATAATATCATAATAGTATATATAAAATATTAAGTATAGTATATAGTTATTATTATATATATATGATCCTAACGATAATAAAGTATATAATATTAGTATATATATAAGTATTATACAGATATAAATATATTCAAATCAAGAGCGTGATATAAATGGACAGCAAGAAATGAAACGTGCAGAGAGCCGAAACGGCCACGGAGCACCACGGGAGCGAGTGGCTCTATATATGCGTCACGCAAACTGACAACTTGATGATGATATGAAGGAAAGCAAGAAGAAGATTTTAGATTGGCAAGAACGTATAGAGGACCCACACGCACGGCAGTACAGTCACTGTCAATCATCAAAGTAAACACTCGCGCACGAAACCATTGGTAAGTCCATCTCCGCACCCAGCGCAACACATACACACAACATCGTCGCATCTACAGCTACTTTTGTATTGGAAATTTGTTGAAATTGCATCACTAATTGAATCAGTCTAAGTGAGAAGTGCAGTTGTGTGCAAGAGAGTATATAAAGGAGAGAGACACACGGTGAGTGAAGAGAATATCGTAGAGAAGCGCACGCAGAAGAATGAGGAGGAA
Organism: Trachelipus rathkii; assembly: GCA_015478945.1. Lineage (NCBI taxonomy): Eukaryota > Metazoa > Arthropoda > Malacostraca > Isopoda > Trachelipodidae > Trachelipus > Trachelipus rathkii. Next base: position 4,554 of record JABUQX010086610.1, read on the forward strand.
TTTTTGATAACGAATATATATAGGTGAGAGATATAATTCTAGAAGAGCCAGGAAAAAACTCCTGGTCGAAGAATGGGATCAAAAATATCTGAGATTATTTCTTGAGAACGGGGAACATGAGAGAGAGGTGTGGTGTTGAGAACCTTGATGCGATATTTCTGACAAAGCGTGTTGGGATGGGGAGTAGCTAAGATGGGTCGGAAGGTTGGGACTAGTATAGAGTCAACTAGCTTGAACCACATTTAATAAAGAGGTAAGGGGGGACTCAAGAAAATGTACGTAAAATTATAGAGGAATTCACCTAATGGATCACATGGCGAAGTTATATGAAAGAACAACATGAAAGAATATTAGAAAGAAAATTAAAATCAAAAATAGAGCCAAGATTGGGTGAAGAGTAGTACAGCGTATGGGTTACAGGAGGTGGGGGTAGAAGTACTACAGATTTAATGTTTGCATTAAGAAATGCATACCAGAAAAGACATGAAATACAATAGAAGCGCATATATCGCCTTCATACGCCCTTGAAGAAAGCATTGATCAATGGTACCCAGAGAGAAGCTGGTGGAGAGTTCCGGAAGAGGGATTATGAAGTGAGCGAGAGAGTGCAGAGACGTGATCAATTAGGTCATTTAGAACAATGTATACATACGTGAATAGCAATAAGTAATAGTAAGGACAGAATACCCTAAAAACAACACCACGTGTATACATCGAGGCTATATCTCGAAGGTAAGAAACTGGAGTAAGGCAGGGTAGTAGTAGTCTGTCGACACCGACTAGCTGTTACCCACTCACCATTTGGATCAAGTCATGTACAGTCAAACGGTGAACTGCTATATAGTCACTATTCAGCACAAATAATGATTTGCAGGACATCATAGTACAACATCTCCTCTCGCTAAGATCTATTTGCGTGTTGGATGTGAGAAAATTGTGAGTTAGGATATATATATATTAGCATTTCTTTCGGCAGAGAGAGAGTTGATGAAAAACAGGTATTGAATTATAGAAGTGGACAACTGAAATATATAAATGGATACGATAAAAGCATGTAGTATCAAGCGGGCCCAATGGAAAGGCCAGAGGCTCGTCTAGAGATTATCCCTAGAGAGGCCACAGAGCACGATATAATGCTAGGAGAGGAACGGTACAAAGGAGTTTATTGTGAGAGAGCCGAAATTGAACACCAGGAGGAGGAGGAGGGAGGCAGGAGGAGGAGAGGAGGAGGAGTTAATCAGTGGAAGGTAAGACGGCAAGAGAGTTAAATGGTGTACCTCACGCTCACTCTAAAGACATCACTAACGTGTATAAAGGAGAAGCACTTGGAAAGAGAAGGGGTGTGCACTAATAAGGAAATCCACGCAACATAGGAACCTCTAGAGTTATAATTCGATAGGCAGGACTGTTAAGAGCAAGTATACCATCTTATTAAAGACATACCCTATTATAGCACACAAGAGGTGAAGAGAGAATATAATCATACTGACGGCGAGTGTTGCCGCCCCGATACTGTTTGAAAACCGAAATAATTGCCGAGAACATAGGGGCGGACAAGACATGAGAGCATGACAACACGTTATGCGATGAGAAGGAAAAGAATTCAAACAGTGAGATGATTGGTTGAAGGAAAGTGATTGGAAAAACGAGAGAGACAGGTGAGTATATCGAACAGTGGAAGCGGCGTGGGTGTAATACCCATAATGAACTAAAGTGGACACAGCAGCAGACAGAGATGGTGGGGACACCTTGGACCGAGGATGCACGGGAGAGAGAGATTAGACAACAAGGAAAGGTGGAAGAACCGGAAGGGCCGACCAGAAACCGAGAGGGGAATAATCGGAAGAGGTAATAGGAGACACAGTAGAAAGGATTCATTGAGGAAACCCATATCGTTATATGTGCCTCTGCCACTTCACAGTACGCTGCCCCATGCGCGCAGGAATCTGATGATTGAATCCGATAAAACAAGATGGAAGCGGAGGTTGTGAGGCATAAGTCCCTACTAGACAAGGCTCGGAGCGCTGACTGGGAGAGAAATGTAAGATGTAAAGATTAAATATAATGTACCATCCTAAATATGCATAGGTCCTGTTATCAATCATATAATACATATATACCACTCACATATATGTATATATTATCAGTTAACTTATATATATATATTATATAAATATACACACAGTACCTATACTCTATTACTCTTACTATATATATATATATCATTTATATCAACTCACACTCCACCCTACCCATACTATATATATACCTACCTCAGCCCCTTCCATCACTATATACTTTAGAATTATATAACACATATGATTTATCATATCCAATTACCTCTACGAGTAATCTATAATATGATTAATATATTTATCACGTCCACTTATATATCATTATTCGAATATATTATAGTATACCATATATCATTTTTAGGATCATATACTATATAATATATAATTAATTATATATATATTTTTTTTTTTTATAAATTAAATTAACTTATAGAATCACTATAATATACTATATAATTATATATTACGTATATATATATTACATATATATATATAAATTAACTATATTATATGTACTAAGGAATAAAATATTTCTAATAATATATATATATATATATAACTCTAATATAATATATTATATATATTAATATATATTCTATAATTAATATATATATATATTAATATTACATACTATTATAACGTATACTATATATATACATATATATATCAAAACACACATAGCCCATAAATAAATTTGTTAATAAATTCATATATAATTATATAATAATAATAAAGATTATAGAAAACAACTATATATATAATAATATATATATATATATATATATATAATTATTACTATATATACCTAATTACATATAATATATATATAATATATATATATATATATTTAATTCAAACTTCAAGAGTAAACATTCGCATACCGCATCCACAAACCCCGCTCCATCATTCCTACTTTAAGAATCCGCATCCCGCATCCTCATCATTTTTACGATCCGCATCCCCGCATCCGCACACAGTCAAATTTTGACATCCGTCCACCTCACTAATACGACCATTACACTGGCAATCAAAGATTTTGCGGCAAGAGGAACACAGCCACTTTTGAAGGCCATTTTAAAGGTAAACTATTTTGCCAAAAACCACTGATTCCAATATGACCTCCCGTTTTCCTAGATTGGCTTCAATAGTTTTTGAGATACAAAAATAACAGTTTTATATCCAGAGCAACCCAATTTATGTTTAGGCTTGTTAACGTAATTTTACAAAAAAAAACAGCGAAAGATATATATCAATTGTTAATGAGTAAGTAAATAAAATGCCTAATGAGTTCAAAACAGCATTCAATTCAGTAACAAAGAAAACTCGCAAATTAATGCAGTTACAAATCGCGTGTCTATCTGATTGGTCTTCTGTGTGCAGATGTGGACAATCACGTTGAAGGCTCCCAACAATAGTCTGCCATCATGTGTGTATCCCATCTTTCTTGGTATCTTTCTTCCATCACCTTGATATCTTGATGGAACCTCTCCCCTTGTTCCTCACTATAACATCCTTGATTATCCGGAAACCGATCTAAGTGACTGTAGAAAGTGAACTTTTATGCTCATATTAGCATTCAAATTTTTGAAGTCTGAAAGCATTTTCTGTACGAGTTCTACATAGTTGGTAGATTTATGGTTGCCCAAAAAGTTCTGAACAACCAAGACAAAACTTTCCAGGCAGATGCTTCAATATCATCATGGAATTTATGAAAATTGTTATCCTAAAAACTTGATTTGGTCGAACATTTGGGGCCGCAAGAATTCCAAGCTTTGAGTTTCTCCATCATTACAACCAACAGAAAGTTACACCCTGGAAATAAACAATTGTGCAAACTATATTTGAAACATTCCACTCCTATTGTCTAGGGGCCCTAACAAATTGCTTTCTCAGTCCTAGTTTGATTGTGGAGTGGTGGGAAAAATAATTTTTCCCCTGTCAACCAGTGGTTCGTTAATAAGTTATTGATATTTGATGCACCTACAGTCATATTTTCCCTAGCGGCCCTAAATAAACACATACTTTTCCCCAGTGGTCTTCTTTAGCCCTACTATCACACAAGCATATGAAACAAGGCGTACTTAGTATATCCGCTTGCTGCCCAGTAAATGTTTGAACATCTTCAAATCTAACGGCATAGAGACCACTGTGTTCATTTATATAAGCTTTCTGCAAGTATCATTCTAATATTTTTCATATTCCCTCTTTCAGTTTTGTTAGTGACCTATTGGAATCGTGCATAACTATTTGTCCATTGTACAATAAAACACAGCTTCAAGCTTTCGTCGTTGAACTATCCGATACAATCGCCATCTTCTGTCAGTATTTAAGGTAACAGCCCACTTTGGGAAGTACGACGTTCCAGGGAATGTTCCTACAGTATACTAGGTCTTCCTTCTTCAATGAAATATGGAAGAAGTACCTCCCTCTCTCTTGTCCCGAAAAAAATTATTTTACATTCGGCCTTGAGACATTTCTTTTCACTTAGTCTAGAATGCTAAAAGCTCAGAATCTGCTTGGGAGAACTTAAGCTCTCGTACTAACACAAAATCATCTTCGATCTCTTCCTGGGAGACGTTGTGCTTAGACTATACCCGTGGTCACGAAATGCTTTCTTCCTAGTTCACTACCCACTATCTTACAACTACTTTCCAAACTGTGAATGCCACACCAGAATCCTTGGATATCTTTCCTTTTCATGAAATTAGACAAGTTGCTCAGAATGTAAGTGAGACACTGGGCGAGGGGACATCGTCGGAGTGTGGTACAAAGGGTCCGCCTTCGCTGCATAAAAAGTCACGCCAAATCCGATAATCAAATTCACGGTTTCTATGATTAAACTATGAATTGATACCATTCACATTACCAAACAAAAATAACCAAGTCATGTCGGTGATTCGTTTGGCAATCCCGCCAATGCCTCCGCGTCACATAACAAGTGGTTTCCAAATTCCTCAATAACTTTTCCTCAGTCCATTTTTCCAGAACTTGAGCACGGGTAGATTATGTCTCGAGCAACTCTATCGAATTAACTTACAGACATAATGGTGGAGAGTAGCGATCACACACCCTACTAACTCTTGGTCGTCCGAGTTTCATTCCAAAAGTTAACGATGTCAGATATGGCTTGCTTCACAAAAGTTTAGTAATATTTCTACTTTTGGTTCTTCTCTGTGAAAAATATTTCACCACAGATGTATCAGAATACATTGGGGTTATTCAAACAGGCTCTCTCAAGATTGAGGTGAGAAGTGTACTATCTCATAGTGTTCTGAAAATAGAAACAAAATTAAATATATATAATAGGTAAGCTCCCTTATAAAGAATATATATAACGATATTTACTTGTTAAAATATTATGCATTAAAAAAGATATAATTGTATTAATTTATATAATGTTAGAATTAACTGGAACACTCCTGTATTTCAAAAGCATATTCGGAACTAATGGTCATTTCGAAAGTATTTCAGCTACATCCCGATAATACTATAAATAATAGAAATATGCTCCTTGGCAGCAAAAAATGAATATTTTTTTTGGTTGGCCAGTGGTATCAATGCTTAATATTATATCTGAAGAAATCACATATTACAAGACAATTTAAAATAAAATCATTAAATAATCTATATAATAATTCAAATAAAAGTTTATGTAAATAAATAAATGTATACAAAGAAAATTAACTCTCTCGAAACTATATTATAGTAATAACTCTACTCCGGTATTAAAATATACAATAGTATTGTAAATTAATTGTTCATCCTCTCACGTTTGGAGCTGTGTGCCAAATATGACGGTTTCTAAAGAATGAAGGTAAACCTATTTTTTATATATTTCAAAATATTGAAGATTTTGACTCTGTAATGATGATTTTTTCTAGAAGAGAATGAGAATGAGAAGATTATGGGGGATGGTGCTTATATATGTCCAAAGTTTCTATAGGTTATATCACCTTATTTCATCTTATTATTTGCGAATAGAAAAGGACTACAGTAGTCCTCTCCTATGTAGTGGCATCAATAAACACCGCACTTGTATTTCTATGTTCTGATCAGTCATTAAAGGTAAAGGATAGTTTATTTAACTTTGAAGAAGTTTTCCAAATTTATTTCATTTGCACAAGCTGTAATCTGAATGGCTGAACTGGGGGGAATTTGATTTAATATTCCTTTTAATTCTGGCGTTCAATTTCACAGTCATTCTCCCCTATAAAGGAAATTTCATATGCAGATTTTTTTTAGGACTAATGTTCATTTAAATTCAGATTATTGCTGAAATTATAACTGAAGCTAGTTACACTTTGACTGTACCCAATAAAAAAAACCTGGATCCCTCAAAATAGCCTTCTCTAATGATAGCGTCTTTAGGAAGTCACCAATTCATGTCGAAATGATTAATATACACTAGACTGAAGATCATCTGTAGCACTCTATTCGAAAAGCGTTTTAAAAGAAAATCATATCAATTTCAATATAACAATCACTGTCGAGATTATAGACTAAAATGTGAATTACAGTTCGATTCATATCACCTTGTGAATGTTTGGTTTCCTATAAACGCTTGTGTGAAATTTGTTGTTTTCCTTATATATTTTAATATCAAGAAATGCCAAGGAGTCTCCTTCTTCAATATCTTCTTCTTCAATATCCACTGTGAAATTAATATTTTGGTGTTTTGAATTAATATATTGTAAAAACAAATCAATTTCGTGTTTGGATTGAAAAAGTAAAAAAGAGTCATCTACATACCAACTATAGAAAACCGGTTTAAATGCCTGTGGGTATTCATTATACGTTAAATATATCATATAACTGTCTACCATAAATTGTTGCTTAGAGTAGGACTGTGCTCCACAATGGTAACTCACCCATGAGCAATTTCTTTCAATATATATATTAATATATATATTATAATATATAATATAATATATTATATAATAATATATATTAATATATATATATATTATATATATATTATATATATATATTAATATATATATATATCATCGTTCGATCAATTATGGTTAGGTTTAGTTACTGCTATCGTCGATCTCATTATTGGTTAGGTGTTGCGGTTTATTGGCCTCTAAGTTACAGGTTATAACAGTGTGTTGCTATGTATACACAGACATCTCATAATGAAACAAACAATATTCGGACGTATTTTTACCAAAAAAATATTCATTTTTTATAATACTAAATTCTATTCAACGTAATTGCAGCTAAAATCCGTTTTCTTTCTCATGAACATGAACATTTCCTTTCTTTATATATTATCTTAATTATATTTTCCAATTATCTTGTTATTCTTCTCATTCTTCATCTTAATGCAAGTATCCTATATCTTATCTATAAATTATATATATTATATTAAAAAGAAACATATTTATCTACACCATGAAACTCATCAGATAATATATATATATATTATATTATATATATATATAATATATAATATATATATATATATATCATATATATATATATAAATATAATTATATATATATATATTATATATATATACTATATATATTATATTATATATATTATATATATATATATATATATATATATATTATATATATTATAATACATATATATCTATATATATATATATATATATATATATATATATATATATATATATTATAATATATATATATAATATATATATATATATATATATATAAAGGTGGGCATTAACGCGTTAAAGCGTTAATCCGTTAATTAACTCGTTAAAATTTTTTCGTTAACTTTAACGCTTTCGTTAATTTCGAAAAGAATAACGGACTATTAACGAGTTTAAAATTTTTCCCTACATCCGTTAATCGTTACTTTGTTTAAATTTACGAGTTTATAAAATATTTTCTTA
>JABUQX010086610.1:22500-25000 GCA_015478945.1 Trachelipus rathkii
ATAGTATATAATATAATATATATAGTATATATATATATATATATATATATATATATATATATCAGTGCGTTTTCTCCCTGAATGCAAAGCATGCAATGAATGCGTATGTACGTTAAGTAAATAAATAATTACAGCATGCATACTTTGGTGGGATGAAAATAATATAATATTATATAATATTTTATAATAAATTTTATATGCGGAATCTGAATTCTAGAGACTCAAAAAAAATCCGCTTCTAAAAGAAAAATAGCCCTTATTCTATTAGTAAATATGGCCAAAAATGCAATGCAAATGAGAATGACAAATTGCTTATCGATTGGGAAAACAATTTTATTCAATAATAGGCCTTATCGCACGACTAAATACGGGCTAATTTACTTACTTTTTTTTATTATTTTTATGCCTTTAAACCTTTGTTATTTTTCTGCTTCTAGCATAGGGAGAAAAATTAATGTTATTTAGATCTTAAAACAAAAGTGAATAAGGTTTAAATTTAGTGGCTTTTTTTCACATAACGCCTTTATTCATCATTACGCATTTCAGTTATATATATATATATATATATATATATATATATAAAATTGTTTTAGTAATATTGTGTCAAGTGTTTTTTTATTATATATATATATATATATATATATATATATATATATATATATATATATATATATATATATATATATATATATATATTATATATATATATATATAGTTTTATTATATATACTATTATATATATATATATATATATATATATATATATATATTATATATATATATATTATAAAATTGGCTCCAAGTCAGTGGAATTATTCATCACGACTCGTTGAAAGAGTAAAAGAAACTATAGAAGATATTCTTAATCTTTTTAATTTTATTCTTGATAATCCAAAACAATTTGATGGAAATACAGAAAATAACGCAAGAGGCTTGCTTGCAGCTATGATGTTTTCAGTTTAATTTTTTTTGTTAGAATATTTTCCTCAATATTTCCATTTACTGAATACCTTTTTAATATTTTACAAACGAAATCTATGGATATTGTATATGCCTCGATTATTATCGAAGACACTATAAAGAAGATTGAACAACTTAGAAACATGAAATTTGAGGAGACTTTTAATAAAATAAAAGAGAAATGTGGTTCACTTTTATTAAGGAAAAAAACGAGTTTATCACCTGAAACGTTTAATACACAGTTATATAATCAAATATTTGATAACATTATTGTTCAAATGAAAGAACGTTTTATGTCTTTTAATAAATTGGAATTTGTACAACTTTTGAATGGCAAAAAATTTAAATCATACAATATTAGTTTTCCTCAAAAGGCTTTTCAATCCTTAAAAATAAATTACCGTTCTTACTTTGACTTTCCACGTTTGAAATCGGAAATGTGTATTGCATACTCAAACAAAATTTTTGCTAAAGATAATGTTGACGAAATCCTTAAGTATTTATTAGAGAATAAGATTTCAGAATGCCTTAAGGAACTCTATAAACTGATAATTTTAACTCTAACTATACCAATATCAAGTGCGAGTGTTGAACGCTCATTTTCAACTCTCAAGAGAATTAAAACATATTTGAGAAACTCTCAAATGAAAGTAAGATTGTCCAATCTTTCCCTAATATCGATAGAAAAAAAATATTTTAAGAAACATGGAAAATAAAGACAATTTTTATAATTTAATAATAGAAGAATTTTGCAAAACGACCAGGAGAATAGATTTCATGTTCAAGTAAACCTTCCGTAATATTTAAAGTAAGTCATTCCGTATTTATATAACGCTATATATACATAATTATATATATAATATATATATTATATTATAATATATATATATATTATTTATATATTATATATATTGAATTATATATATATATATAATATATATATATAATATATACCGAAATATATTATATATATATTATATATTAATATATATATATATATAATATATATAATATATATTATATATATATATCTATAATATATATATATATTATATATATATATATATATATATACCGTTTTTGTTTGAGGATAAGCATTTTCTTTAGCTTTTTAAGTTTCCAGCATTGCAATGCTTCCAAACATGAGGCAGGATCGCCACTGATAATTATATAATATATATATATATATATTTAATATATATATATATATATATATATCTATATATTATATATATTATTATAATATATATATATATATATTATATATATATATATATATATATATATATATATTATCGAGAGAGCGGAGAGAGAGAGAGAGAGAGAGAGAGAGAGAGAGAGAGAAGAGAGAGAAGAAGAGAGAGAGAGAGAGAAGAGAGAAAATAGACAGCGAGGCTTAAATTTTAGTAGCCAAGCTTAAATTTTAGCAGCGCAGGATTTCGAAAAGATGCCAATTGTGCACAAAGTAGCGCGGTACGGCAACACTGACATTGAAAAACCAACGGTGGCAATTCATAATATATTTAAAATAATGAAAATG
>JABUQX010086610.1:30000-34903 GCA_015478945.1 Trachelipus rathkii
AAAAAGTGGGTGTGGAAATTGGACACGCTGAGCACAAAACCAAAAAATCTCGGAAATGTACTTCTGTACTATTGTAGGTAATGGACTATCTATGCATATTTCAAGTTTGAAGTTATCTTCGAAAAAAATTCTGTAGTTGATATGAAGAATGTCAAAAACATGGGTTTTGAAAAATTGAAAATCTGAAAGAATGACTGACCAGACACAGAAAAGCACTTAAAGACAACGTTTAAGAGGGCCAAAAAAAAAGCTACAGTTGGTGTTTATAGTCAAAATCGGCTGAAAATCCGAATTTTATGTCCATTTTTAGGGGGGAGGAAATTTGGGCTCAGCACGAGCAAAATATTGGATCTAGCCCTTATTAAGTGCCAAATTTGTTTTCTCTCCCCCCTCGGAAATATAAAAATTAAATAAAATCTGAAAATTAACTTTTGTAAAATTTGTTTATATCACTGGCGCTCTTCCTTATTTTTTATAAAAATCGGGGGTGATACCCCTCTGCACACATATAACATATAATATAATATATATATACTATATATATATATATATATATATATAGTATATAATTATATATATATATATATATATATATATATATATATATATATATATATAATATAATATATATATATATATATTATATATATATATATAGTATATATAATATATATATATATTATATATATATATATAATGAGGAGAGTACACGCATACTCGCAGGGATGAAATTACCTCCCATTTTTAATTGGTGCGCCTTTCTCTTTTGCGTTTCATATCCTTCACACACTCATCCTCCAGGCAACATATACTAACCACCATTTTTCCACATATCATATACACGATGATTTAAAGTACACACCCCACTTCTAAATAACACCTTACAGACATCCCTACTACTCATTTCCCTGTGTGCGGGGGAGAAAAGAAAGTTTCCCACATCGTCATGATCCAGCGTGTCGTAAGAAGTCGACTAAGGCGGCGGTGGTAGTTGGGTTGGCTGCCCTACTACCATCTATTTCTTGCAGGAATGCTAATGCAGGCCTCGGAGAGGTCGTGATCGCCCGTAAACGACCTTCTTAACTTTCGGGCGAAATTGTATGAATCGTATGGGTACATTGAAATGTCAGAGGAATAAAAATGTTGAGGAGAGAGAGGAGAGGTGATGGATGTATTTAGAAAGGGCAATTGATTTGCTCGCTGTGACTTGAAACAAAGATGAGAAGGAAAAGGTTGAAATTAGGGTGTGATGTGAAAATGTGTGCGTGCTGGTGCTGGAAGAGAATGAGAGAGGAAGAGAAGGAGTTGCAATTTTGATGAGTGACCTTTGGTACAAAGCTATGGTAGCTTTAGATGTGTGAAGTCCTAGGAATTCTAATGGTTAAATTAAGTTTGAAAAGCGTCCAAGGTATGTGTGGTTGTGACGCATGGTCCATCTGAGGGAAACGTTGGAAGAGAGTACGATTTTTTGGTGAATAATCTGAAATGATGTTTTACGATTGGGGTGAGTAGGAGGCTCAGATTGCATAGTTTGGGGGACTGAATGTTGGATAGGTGATCAAAAAAAGGGATGGTTTAAATAAACAGGTGGTTTTGGGGTGGCGCGGGAGAAAAAATGAGAATTAGGAAGGTGATTGATTTCTGTGATGAGAGAGGTGTGTGTGTGTAAGTAATACTTCTTTTAAACAACAAGAGTATCCATAAGTAATACTAGAGTTGGTGTAGGTAGAGATGTATCGAAGTGAAAAGTATGATTGATTTAGTGTTTGTGAAGAAGAGATGGTGAAGTATGTGTTGGATGTTAAATCAGTTAGGGGTTTAGGAATGGGGATTATCGGACATTATGTTGTTCTATGTAAATTAAGTAAGTGGGGCTTGGATGGAGAGGAAGCGGATACGAAAGGAAGTAGGTAAAATTAAGAGGAGAAGTTAAGCTGTTGCAAAGATATAAGGATAAGTTATGTCAGAGCCTCGCTAGTAAAACGGTTTGAATGTGAACAAGTTGATACTGAGCAAATCTGAGGGGTGCAAATGAGGAAGCAATTGGAGTAGTGCAAAGGAAGTGTTGTGATGTGCTAAAGTAGGGAAAGTAAGCAATGTTACAGCGAATGGTGGGAATGAAGAGGTGATGAAAGCGGTTAAAGGTAAAAAAGAAGCGTGGTTGAATGTACTAAGCAAATGATGAAGATTTCAAAAAGAAAGTATTGCTTGGAATTATATAAGGAGGAAAAAAGAAATACTTAAAAGGTGTATACATACGTAAGAGAAAACAAGAGGTAAATGACAGTTTGGAAGGAGATGAATGAGGACATACAATGGAATAGGAAGCTCTTCTGAAGGGAGCGCGAAAGGTAAGAATGAGAATAAGGGGGAATCTGCTTAGATAATGAATAGGATGGTTTTTTGTAACTGATGAAATGGATGTGAGGGGAGTGTGGAAGAACACTTCGAAAAAATCTGCACAATATAACAGTATATGATGAGGTGCTTTAGGAATGTGTGCGCGTTTTGTGGTGCAGAAGCGAATAGGTATTTGGGGATTGAAGTTATTAGTAAGGAGGAGGGTGAGAAAGTTGAGAAAGTTGAAAATTGGTAAATCTGCAGGTATAGATGAAATTACTAGTGAATGATCAAGAGCGGAGGCGAGATGATGATTGATTGGGATTGCGAAGTTGCTGTAATAATTAAAGCGTTTATGGAGGGTATAGTGCCAAAGGGATTGAGGAGAGCGGTAATAGTACCCTTGTATAAGGGTAAGGAGAAAAAGGGGACTGTTAAGAAATATAGGGAATAAGTTTATTTGAGTGTTGTAGCCGGAAAGGGTATGATGCTGGTATTGTGCGCTCGAAAGAGTTGCGTCGAGTGACTGAGGACTGATGGTGAAGAACAAGGTGCGTTTAGGAGTGGTAGAGGATGTTGTGGATCAATTTTTTACATTTGAAACAAATGATTAGAAAAATAGAAAGGGAGAAGAAGAATAAATTGTATTTAGGTTTTTGGATTTGCAACAGGCGTATGATAGATTTAATAGGGAAGGTTTATGGCAGGTGTTAGTGATATATGGTCTTGTGGTAGGCTTCTGATGGAATCAAAGTATGTATGGACGATAGTGAAGCGTGTGTGTAAGAATTAAATGTTGTCAATGGTGATTGGTTTTAGGTTAATAGCGGAGGAAGACAGGGTTGTGTTATGTTTCTCCTTGGTATTTCAATTTGTATATGGATTGGGGTTATGAAAGAATTTGAGGTGGGGATGCAGGAAATGGTGTTAGAATGGTGGAGAATGAGTTGAGTGGAGGGTTTGCCCACCTATTATATTGCGCGGATGATTTGGTCTGTGTGGCGAATCTGAAGAGAGTTTGAGAGATTGATTAGAGAGATTTGGCCAGGGTGTGTGAAGGAGCGGCTTTGAAAGTAAACGTGGATAAGAGTAAGGTTATGGTTGTTGAGTGAGGACAGTTCCTCAGTGTGAAGTTTATGTTAGATGTTCGTGAGCAGCGTAGAACAAGTGATCTGAGTTTAAATATTTAGGTATATGTTGGATTGAGAAGGGAACGGACGATGCAGAGTGTAGTAGAAAGTTGTGAATGGCAGGGAAGTGGCTGGTGCAATTTAAATCGTTGTCCGTGGAATGCAAGGGACTAAGTATTGAGTGTGCTAGGGTCTTACGATGAGGTATGTTGTTACCTGTGTTATTGCATGGTAGTGAGACTATGGTCTGGATAAGAAGTATAGATCTTAAAGTTCAATGTGTTCAGATGGACAATCTTAGGGGATGTGCAGGATGTGAGAGATTGATATAAGAAGGATATGAACGTATTAGAGAGGGTGTTGTGTCGTGAAGAAAGGGCCGTTAAATGAGAGAATAAATGAAGTATGTTGAGATGGTTTGGTCATGTGCGGAAAGGTGAATGATTGTAGGTTGGTTAAGCGGATGTTATAGTGGTGAGTGCTGTTGGGAACCGACCGCTGAGTTACGGAGACGAAGAGTAGAAAGTGGATTGAGTTCGGTGAACGAATGTCTGAAGGAGAGAAAGATGAGTTTGGCAGAGGAGAGAATAAAGGTGCATGATAGGAGAGAATGGCGGGGTTTTGTATGGGGGCATGGTTGTGGCCCACCTGGGCCAAGGGATGAACCCTTACATTGACGATTTACCATAGTGAGGGTCCGTCGCGGTCCCATGAAGCTCTAGGGTGGATTTTCTGTCTGTGACGAGCTCTCACTAATTAATGGGACAGAGGGGGCGGGTAAAGGCTGTCGCTTTCTTTTCGACGTTTTGTCATGTTCTCCTACTCTTTTCTTTTTCGATGCTTGTAGCGCACCTTACTCCCAATCTTGGGAAAAAGAGGTAGATAAAGAAAGAAGAAAGAAATATATAATTTACCGTAATGTATATATAAAAAAGTGTAAAACAAATGTGTAGGGAATTAAATGGCTTAATAAAGAAAACGAAAAAAAATAAGAAAAACTTACTATTGAAAGGGTAAAACTTCGTTTTATAGTATTTTCGTGTCGTCGAATCGGTTTTCAATCATTGTAAAGGCTAAATGTAAAAAAAATTGGCTAATGGTGAATTGAGGACCAAGAGGGTCACGTCGAATCCGTTACTTTCATTAGTCTATCTTGCTGTCTACGCCAATATAAGAAATAAAGATAAAAATCATTTATTATGTTACTACTTACTTTAATCGATTATAATCAGAATAAAATTATTAAATAAATGGAGCTACCTAGAAATTTCTTTAACCTTATTTTTTTATTCATTGATTATTGTCAGGATTATTATATATGATTATTATATATTATTATATTATTATTAGAATTCTTTTTTAATTTTATGGTATACTGAAACTTACTATAAAAATTTTTATTATAGCCGATAGCAAAAAATTCTCCCTCTTTC
>JABUQX010086611.1:0-10000 GCA_015478945.1 Trachelipus rathkii
CAAGAGAGAGATAATTGATCATAAAAAGCAACAGAACTGAAGAAGCTTATATTAAGATCGTACTATAGCCATTGTTGAACTGAGCTTCGTGCTTCTCTACTTCGTGAAGCGCTTTCGATGGTGAGAGTAGAACGTTGTGTACCGATTTTCAATGTTCTGAAAAAGTGGATGTATAACGCCGCCTTATAATTGATACACAACGAATACCTCAACATGAGAATGTCGCAGCATAATAATAAGCCGAGTAAAATATTTCAACATATTAAGGAAGAACACCACAAAAATCCTATAACAACATAAAAGAAAGCTTCTCCATCATAACAAGAAAAAATATTTTTATGATTTTCGCCTAGCGGAATGGTTTGCTTCTTAAGGAAACATAACGCAATGATAAACTAAAATAACGATAATGTCCATTTTTTTACACAACATCTTTAAATGACGAAAAAGTCAATTAAGTTAACTTATTGAGCTTTAAATTTTATGATACTATTTATTTATTTTGTTAATAGTTCACGAAATTTATTTTATCAAAATTGTTAAATTTTAAAAATAAATTTATTCCTTGAAAATGTCCGAAGTGTACGGACGAAGCTTGTACTATACTTAAATTCAATGTTTTAATTTATTAAAATATTAAAGAAAATTTCTTCTGTTGAAAGAAATACCTTCAGGAGGCTTGAAAAAGCATCAATCGTACATCAAAATATACATTATTAATAATATAATAATAATATAATATTATAATAATAATATAATAATAATAATAATAATAATAATATTATAATAAATAATTTAATAATAATAATTAATAATAATTATAATAATATAATAGGTATACATATAATTACAATAACTAAGTATAACAATAGTATAATAACAATGAATAATAATTGAATAAATAAAGTAATACTAATAATATTCATAATAGTAGCAATAATAATAATAATAGTAATAATATAATATAATAATAATAATTATAATAATAATAATAAATTATTAATTAATTTAATAATAGTAATAATAATAATAATAATAATAATAATAATAATAATAATAATAATAATAATAATAATAATAATAATAATAATAAAAATAATAATAATAATAATAATAATAATAATAATAATAATAATAATAATAATAATAATAAATTTTATATCAGCTTTTAATTTTAATGATAATTGCAATAATAATTTTTAATAATAATAATAATAATATAATAATAATAATAATAATAATAATAATAATTAATAATAATAATAATAATAATAATAATAATAATAATAGTAAATAAAAATAATAATATAAAAATAATAATAATAATAATAATAATAATAATAATAATAATAATAATAATAATAAAATAATAATAATAATAATAATATAATAATAATAATAATAATAATAATAATAATAATAATAATATAATAATATTTTAATATTTTATAGTGATTATTGAATTAATAGGCGATAGTGGGCAAAGTATTTGTTAACAAATTAACATATTGAAATGACCCAAAGTGGTAATTCAATATCCAGGCGCCGTGGCTTGACAAAAGATTCAAACACGTTAATTAATGATTATGAAGGTTCATATGGGTCAATAGCGAGATTTTCAAGCCTTTGTGGGAATCATCACAATAATGTCGCTTATTTTAATGATATTGACAATAGATGAGTAGATAGATAAATAGATAGATAGCTAGATAGATAGGTAGATAGATCGATAGCATAGATAGATATATAGATCGAATAGTTAGATGATAGGTAGATTGATAGGTAGATAGGTAGATTAATAGATAGCTAGATAGGGTGTAACAGATAGATAGATAGATAGATAGATATATAGATAGATAGTAGATAGATAGATATATAGAAAGATATATAGATGATAGATAGATAGATTAGATAGATAGATAGATAGATAGATAGATGATAGATAGATAGATAGTAGATAGATAGATATATAGAAAGATAAATAGATAGATAGACTCGATTGAAAAGTAATGATGCCCAAATTGATTGATAGATAGATAGATAATAGATAGATAGATAGATAGATAGATTAGATAGATATTATTTTATATATATATATATCTATTATATATATATATATATATATATATATATTATATATATATATATATATATATATATATATATATATATATTATATATTATATATATTATATTATATATATGAGTATATATATATATATATTAAAAAATATATTATATATATAAATATATATTATATATATATATTTGTATTATATATATATATATATATATATATGTTATTATATATATATATATTATAGTATATATATACATAGCTCATCATATATATATAGCGAATAGAGAGGGTGATATCAGGAGAGAGAGAGAGAGAGAGTGAGAGAGAGAGAGAGAGAGAGGAGAGCGAGAGAGAGAGAGAGAGAGAGAGAGAGAGAGTGTGGAGTGAAGAGAGAGAATAATAACAACCATAATAATAATAATAAATAATAATAATAATAATATAATAATAATAATAATAATATAATAATAATAATAATAATAATAATAATAATAAATAATAAGTTAAAATAATAATAATAATAATAATAATAATAATAATAATAATAATAATAATAATAATAATAATAATAATAATAATAATAATAATAATAATAATTAGTAATTATTATTATATTATATAATAATAATAATAATATTAAAAATAATACTAACAAAATCATTAAATAATAATAATTAATTACTAATAATAATAATAATAATAATAAAATAATAATAATCATAATAATATTAATAATATAATAATAATATAATAATATAATTAATAATATAATAATATTAATTATTATCTTTCAGTATTATTATTATTACCATTCTTTTATTATTATGATTATTTTATTATTATTATTATTATTATTATTATTATTATTATTATTATTATTATTATTATTATTATTATTATTATTATTATTATTATTATTATTATTATTATTATTTATTATTATTATTAATTATTATTATTATTAGAAACAATAAATCAGCATTTGTCTTAATATAATTTTTGCAAGATTTTTCCAAATTCCTAAAAACCTTCCAAACATTTTCATTAATTTTCTTCAGGACAATTCTTGAATAAAACAAAACAATTGCCTTCTGAAATGATCCAAGCTTTCGTCCGCTCACGGTGGACATTTTCAAGGACATTTTCTTAAGAAATCATAGACCCAATATTAAAATTAATAAAATTCCGATTACCTGGTATATTATGTAATGAGTGTCATTAATCTTTAATTTAAAATATACGAAAAAGAAATGTGAAGTTTATAATTTAGATTGTGTCTTTTTTCTTTTTTCTTTCTTTCTTCTAAGTAAAAATGTTAAGGTAATCGGACATTTCGCTATGTTTTATATTAATGTCCGGTCTATGTTTTCTTATAAGAATGCCTACCGCCAGGTCTAAAATCAGGAATTCACGCCGTTTTATCAATATTTTTTAATTTAGTTCACTGTTGTGGGATGATTTTTGTTCTTCCAGCGAATAGTGCATCTACCTTTCTGTAGTGTTGCAACAATACGCTGCGAATTGCTCACTTTGTCATATAACGCAGGTAAGTGGTGTTTACATCCATTTTCATTGCGATAAATCCATTGGTAGCACGAGGTTTGGTACTAGTTCCTGGGAGAATTGGTGTTTCTTCATGGCTAAAGTTAATGAAGGGAAGATACCAGTGGTTCCATTTAAACGGATAAAACTCAGTTTGATAATTTCCATGATGACACTCTCACAGGTGTTGCGTATGACTGTGGTGACGTCATCCAAGATGGCCGCCATTTCACTATAAACAAACTGCCTTATCTCGGTCGCTATCTAACCGATTTTCAATTTTTTTTACCTTGTTGGAAAGGTATTTTTAAGAGCTAAAAGAAATTTTCTTAGCATCTATTGCGAAACACAATATTTAAGTTGATACCTAATAACTGGGTAAAATGGGATCTGCATTTTTCCTTGCTAGAAGATTCGTAAAATATTTCTTTGCATTAGATTTGAACAAACTATTCCTGGAATGACTCTTGGCCTTGCTAATTCCTTTGAGAAGTTTTGAAAGACATCAGATCCAGAATATTTTGGTATGGAGTTTCGAAAAGGCCAATTGGTGTAAATAAGTCTAACATAACCGTTTTGTGCTCTAGCTCTGTGATTGAGGCACGGAACATAAAATAGCAGGGCAAATGTAACATGTTGTGTGGAGGACTGGTTGAAGAATAACAATCACAACCGCAGTTGCTCTCACTCCTTTTTCTTTAACATCACCTGAGCTCCAAAGGTATTTCCAGAAACACTGGAGTCCCTTGTGTTGGTAGTTTCATTCAAACGAGGCTAGAAAGCACTATTTGAAAATAATGAAACCACTGCTAATTGCCCAAGATAAGTCATTTCAGTCCGATATGGTGAACTAGGGCGTATTTGGAAATCCTTTTCAATTCCGCACGTCCTCGAGTATCGTGAACATAGCCAGAAACAAGGATGTATTCAAGCGAAGCAAAGCACATCCAAATGTTAGCCGGAATTGACTCATTGGAACAGATTTATATGAAGGCCTTCAAATCAAAAAACTTCTTGATGATCAGTTAGTACTCTGGGAACGTCTATAAAAGAATAAACAATGTTCTAAGCCACTCACAATTATAAAAGTTAAAGATTGGCTGGATCCAATACATGAGTTGAATGCAGATTGTTCCCTTTAGCTTCGACTTTCTGAATTCGCCCGCACGATCTCAACGAGAAAAACAAGACCTACGCACAACTTTAGGAAGTATGAAATTGTTCGTTGTGCTGAAGATCCATTCTTGCCCAATAATGGAACAATTCATCAATCCCCAGCTAAACGTAAACTAATTCTATACTGAAGTCTGTTTTGAACTTCCGCTTCAAGAAAAGTCCATACCATTCTGTCCAAACTCCAAGCAAATATCTTGGATGCACAGATGACGGAATGGGACCGTAATTGCAGGATCTTGATAAAATAACATCGCAGTGAAAACCTGTGAAGATCTTGCTGATGTGTTCACCCAAAAGATCCAGAGGAAATACGGGCAGAATGATGAACTTCATATTGTTTTCGACACGTACTTAGACAAATCAATCAAGAATCTTACTAGAGGTAAGAGGCTCCATGGAGGTGTAGCAACACAGTACAAAATATGTGACACCATACTGACATTTCATAAGATAATATGTAAAAAGATATTGTCACACACTTACCAAAGTATGAGTTAACCCTTACCCTTACAGCAAATGTTAAGTCATGCATAGAAAGCAGCAAAGAAATGTAATTGTTTTGAGGCGACGGAGTTTCTGCGACGCATTGCCTTTTGGATCGTTTAAAGAGTAATCACGAAGAAGCGGACTACAAAAAAACTTACTAATGCCCTTAATGCCAAAGACAAAGGTGCAGATACACTACTAGTGTTTGCACAAGACACAGATATTTTAGTTTTGCTAGTGAGACGCTATCCAAGACTTCCGGAACACACATTCTTTGTGCCAACATCAGGCGAGGCAGTATCAGTACAAAACATATTTGTATCACTCGGAGCACTAAAAGCTTCAGCATTGCCCGGATTTCACGCATTATCAGGTTGTGACTCCACCGGAAGTTTGTTTGGGAAGGGAAAGTTATCATATTGGAAATCATTTATTTCAGCGAGTGAAGAAGAGCTTATTGTCTTGCAGAAGCTTGGTACCAGTGACTCAGTACCTGATGATATTGTGTATCAGCTGGAAGCATTTATTTGCCGGGTTTATCAGGCACACACCTCAACAACATCACTTGCAGAATTACGGTGGTCAATGTTCACGGCCAAGCAAGCCCTTGGAGATAAGTTACCTCCCACTAGGGGCTCCCTTATACCTGCACTTAAGAGAGCTAACTTTCAAGCACTTGTGTGGTCAAAAGATGATGAACCAAATCCGGCCATCCCTAATCCAGTTGGACACGGCTGGTGTGTGGAAGAGGGAGTGCTTACCCCTGTTATGTGTGAAGAACCATGTGCCCCGGAGTCCCTTCTGAAACTGATTAAATGTTCATGTGTGAAGAACCGATGTTCACCACCTTGCAAATGTTTAGCAAACAATCTGCCTTGCACAGAAATGTGTAGTTGCAATGCCGACAACTCAACTTGTGATAATTTGTATCCACCTGATTACACCGACGGAGATAGTGATGAAGCTGATGACACCAATTTATAATCTTCCTATTGCATATTTATGTGCATATAATACTTGAATTTGTTAAAACATCATTTCTAAAGTAATGTAATGTGGAGCATATTTTCTTATAATGTAATTAAAGTCATTTTGACATAATTTTTTTTTTTTATTTAACTTTTCTCCTTAAATCCAAGTAGTAATGAAAATATTGGTTTTTCGCAATACTTGCACAGGACGTTATATTTAGCTATTAACAGTACCTTTCCAACAAGCTAAAAAAAATTTAAATCGGTTAGATATATATAGGTAGGAGTTCTCCAACATAATAGCACAGCATTTAATATTCATTTTTCTCCGAGGTCCAAATCCACCTCTTTGCTGAGCACAGTTCTTCTTCGTTTTCTCTATCATCTATTGCTTTCACATATTCATCTATTTCTCTTTCAATTTGTGCTATCTGATCCACACTGATGACAGTCTTTCCCTTCTTTATGTTGGTAGCGATAATTGAGAATCTCATATCTTTTTCGCAATATTTGTAAAGGACGTTATATTTAGCTATTAACAATACCTTTCCAACAAACTAAAAAAATTTAAAATCGGTTAGATAGCGACCAAGATTAAGGCAGTTTGTTTATATTGCAATGGCGGCCATCTTGGATGACGTCACCACAGACATACGCAACACCTGTGAGGGTGTCGCCATGAAAATTACCGAAATACATAATTTTTCAGATAAAATGACACCACTGGTACCTTCCCTTCATTAACTTTGCCATGGGGACCGTTTTATTTTCAGTATGTTTCCGCCGGACTATACATTAATACAAAATATAACGAAATGTCCGATTACCTTAACATTTTTACTTAGAAGAAAGAAAGAAAAAAAAAGACACCATCTAAATTATAAACTTCACATTTCTTTTTCTTTTTCGTATATTTTGAATTATAGTTTTAATCTTTTACTTATTATATATGCAATAATTGTATTATTTTAATTTTAATTTTGGTTTAGTTTTTAAAATAAAGTCGTACCCTTGAAAATGTCCAACGTGAGTGGACGAAAGCTCTGATTGTTGAAGTAGGCGATAATTTTGTTTTATTCAAGAATTGTCCTTAAGAAAATTAACGAAAATGCTAGGAAGGTTTTTAGGAATTTGGAAAAATCTTGCAATAATAATAATAATAATAATAATAATAATAATAATAATAATAATAATAATAATAATAATAATAATAATAATAATAATAATAATAATAATAATAATAATAATAATAATAATAATAATAATAATAATAATAATAATAATAATAATGGAAATAAAATTTTCAGGGAAATGCTTATAAAACCATCTTGCAATATCTTGCCATACGAATTTGGGATCGATGCCTTATATGGTAGAGGTAAGTAGCATTATATACTCATAAAAAATAAGTCCACACTCTTTGAGAACATGAGAGAATGAGCGTAGTTGTCTACCTCTAGGTGAGATGTTGAACAGTTATGCAAAAACGAACGTTAATTTATCATTAGGGACCGACCGGTTCGGGAATTTTGCTGGGGCCGGGGCCGGGGCCGGGGCCGGGGCCGGGGTTAGCTAAATTTAGAAATGCAAGTCAAAAACACTGAAGTCTTTAAAACTTAGGATGAAATTAAATATAATTTTTTATAATTAATAATTTTAGATTTTATCAACAGGAATTACATTTAATTAATACAATAAATTAACTTTTTAAAATAAATTTATAAAAAATAATTGATTTTATAGAAAAAAAAGTTTTGTATTAGAAATATATATATATATAAAATATATATATATATATATATATATATATATATATATATATATATATATATATATATATATATATATATATATTATATATATATATATATATATTTATATATATTATATATATATATATATATATATATATATATATATATTAATTCAATTAAATAAATAATTTTGAAAGATTTCAGAAAATATTTGATTTTCTTGAAGATATTCGGCTATAAAATAAATAAAATAACATTAATATTTTAGAGATATGTTTAAGTCTCTATCTCGTAAAGGAGTTGACACATTAACAAAAATAATGAAAACAATAGGATATTAAACTATTTTTAACTTTAAGTTCTACATATTTTAAAGTGCTTAGCAAAAATGTAAATTAATATTTTAAATATTAAATTAACAATATAGAACTAAATAGGGCTACAAACGCTAAAATACTAGGAATAACAATCGATGAAAAGCTGACGTTTAAAGATCATATTAACAACCTAGTTAGCAAACTGTCGAGATACATGTATATGCTAATAAAATTAAAAAATATTGTACCTCTTTCCATTCTTAGGAAAATAAACTATGCACTAATACACCCCCACTTACTTTACTGTCTTTCTATCTACGGTACCACAAGTAACTCGGTAATCCACCCTGTAACTGTAATCCAAAAGCGATTTATTCGCCTCATTAGCAATACAAGGGACTTTTACAGCCATACACAACCATTATTCAAAAACCTAAAGATATTGCAAATTAAAGACTTGCTAAATATATCACTCCTGAAAGAGATACATAAAGATATCCATAATAATGCATGTGAATTCTTGCTAACAAATTTTCATTCAAATCAAGCAAGGCACGAAGCAAATCAAATAAATCTAAGAAATAATATTTACATAAACCCACCCTTCTGTAGACTAAAAAAAAAGGCATTCAAAGTGTCAGCTACAAAGCAGTTAAAATTTTCAACTCAATGCCACAAGACATCAAAACCTAAAACTCTACCAAATCTTTTGCTAAAAAAATAAAAACGTATTATCTAAATAAATATTAATAAATTAATTATTATTATTATTATTATTATTATTATTATTATTATTATTATTATTATTATTATTATTATTATTATTATTATTATTATTATTATTATTATTATTAATTATTATTATTATCATTCATTATTATTATTATTATTATTATTATTATTATTATTATATTATTATTATTATTATTATTATTATTATTATTATTATTTTTTTATTATTAATTATTTTATTATTATTAATTATTATAATTATAATTATTATTCATTATTAATTATAATTTATTATTATTATTATTATTATTATTAATTATTATTATTATATTATTATTATTATTATTGTTTATTAATTTTATTATTATTTTTTTAATTGTAGTAATTAATGGTAGTTGGTTGTAATTGGTGATTGGATTGTAATTATTTTGTTGTAATTAATATTTTATTATTATTATTAATTATTATTATTATTTATTATTTTATTTATTATTATTATTATTATTATTATTATTATTATTATTATTATTAATTATTGATTATTATTAAATTATTAATTATTATTTGTTATTTATTATTATTATTATTATCGTTATTATGGTTATAATTACTATTATTATTGTTATATTTATTATTATTAATTAATTATATTTTACTTTTATTATATTATATTATTATTTATTATTTTATTATTATTAATTACTAATATCATTATTATTATTTTTCTTAATATTATTATAATTAATATTTATTATTATTATTATTATTATTCTTATTATTATTTATTATTATTATTATATTTATTATTATTATTATTAATTTTAATATTATTTTTATTATTATTAACATTATTATGGATACAAATGACACTCTATCAATTATTACAATTATTATTATTATTATTATTATTAATATTATTATTATTATTATTATTATTATTAT
>JABUQX010086611.1:15000-22500 GCA_015478945.1 Trachelipus rathkii
TACACAGTATTTAAACAGTATTTAATCTTGTTTGGGCAAAGAAGAGATATAAGTCAAGTCAATGTTGTGGCCACACAGATGTTCCCTACTCAGCGTAAAGAGTTCCTAAAAGTATATAAAGAAGTTACATCTATACCTCACGGTTATTTACTCTGTGAGCTTCACCCAAAGAACACACACAGAGTGTTGCTGCGTACAAACATCTTACCTAACGAGGTTGAGACAGTATACATACCTGAATAATGAGTACTCTAGTAGCAAATTATTTACCTCTTATGAGAAAATTTAAAAATCTGAAACCTTCTGAAAAACGTAAACTGATCTGTGAAGATAAAAAATTTGTTCCAATGTATAGCTGAAGTATGTCTAAATCTTATAAAAGGAAATGTTCCTTTTAAACGACATCAGAAGGTAAAGCTGCGTTCGTCATAGAAGCATCATTAAAAACTTGCTGGTAACGTAAGAAACTTAAAAATAAAAAGAAGCTATTACAAAAAGGAGGAGGTGTGTTCCTACCTTTACTCTTTTCAGTCATAGCCCCTTTGATAACCAGGTGGCTTGCCCAATAATGAAGAAGGTGGTGGTTTTACCCTACAGCGATTATGAGAAGATGAAATATAATACAGGAACCCTGCCTCTGCAACAGCATCACCAGCAACAACAACAACAGCATCAACAACAGCCTCAATCATACCATCAGATGCCTCAGACATTGTATAACCCTTATCAACCGTTGCTCCAGCAGCAGCCTTTGAGTTTATATGATCCGCAAGTTGAACAGATAAATAATTACGAGAAGGAACTCCATCATATATTAAACTCTGATGTTGACATTCATGAAAAAAGAATCCTATATCAAAACGCTATACAAAAATTAGTAGATCTAAAAGTTTTATTAAATTCACCTAAGGAAGATTCAGCTCCAGCACCAGATACTAAGATTGAGGTGAAAAGAGAAGATAATTTTAAACATATACTCAAGGAAAGCTTACCAATGAGGAATAAGAAAACGGGTTTAGCTCTATATAAGATTTTAAAAGATCAGCTTACATGGAATGAACTCGGTCAAATCATTATTGATGGAGAAACAATAGCCGGATCGAATATTGTTGTTGACTTGATATCCGATCTCTCGCGTGATTGGAAGAAG
This sequence comes from Trachelipus rathkii, assembly GCA_015478945.1. Lineage (NCBI taxonomy): Eukaryota > Metazoa > Arthropoda > Malacostraca > Isopoda > Trachelipodidae > Trachelipus > Trachelipus rathkii. The sequence continues at coordinate 16,151 of JABUQX010086611.1, forward strand.
GCTCCTGTGTCAGGATGGAATAGGATCAAACAAGAACTTCAAACTATTAATTTCCCGAGAACTTTAATCCAGAATAAACAAAGATTAACGGAACTGGATAATATTCCAATGGCTCCTAGACCTGACGTGAGTCCCTCTGGTACTTCTTTTGCATCGGATAGATTAAAGATGCTAAGTAGAAATACATTACGTTCAAGTGCAGGACGAATAAGAAAAAAACCGATCTTCGCTTCAAAATGGATTAGTTCCTAATTATTTATTGTACTTTTTATATGATTGTATTGTTTGTAATTTTATACTTGTAATTTAATATAGTTAATATTATTTTGTAATTAAAAATAAAATATTTCATATCGACATTCGGTTTTTATATCCCCTATCAGTAGAAATTAAATATGTTTTTTTTTTTATTTATAATGTCATTGTGAGTCATGGAGGCTAAGGAGGCGGTCGATAAATATTACTTTGATGTGAAACAGCCTTACAGTTATGGAGGCTTTTCTAGGTTCGCTTCAAAGTTTCCTCATATTAATAAAAAAGAATTGAAAAATTATTTAGAAGGTGAGGATGCTTTTACTCTACATAAACCTATACGGAAAAAATTTCCAACACGAAAAACCATAGCCCCTCACTTAGATAATGTATGGCAACTTGATTTAACTGAAATGATAAAATATAAAGTTTACAATGAAGGGTATCAATACATTCTTTTTGTGATAGATGTATATTCAAGGTACTTATGGTTAAAGGCTTTAAAAGATAAAAAGTCAAAGACTGTAGCTGAAGCTGTGAGAGAAATTATAAATGAGGATAATAGATATCCTCAACTGATGTGGACAGATAAAGGTACAGAATTTTAGGCAAAGAGTTTCAAGAAATAGTTACAGAGTATGATATTGGGTACTACAACACATTTTCAGTTAATAAAGCTGCAATAGTGGAAAGAGTACAAAGAACTATAAAAGAAAGAATGCATAGGTATTTCACGAAAATGAATACATTTAAATATATAGATATACTGCAAGACTTGGCTTATTCTTATAATAGGTCTTATCATAGAACAATTAGGAATACCCCTCTAGAGATGGTAAAGACAAAACCTTCTGTACCTATCAACACAATGGGAAAAATTAAAGATAACACAGGCATTAAAGTAGGAGATTATGTGAGAGTGTCTAGGTCAGATGAAAATTTCAGAAAGGGTATGAGGCGGGATGGTCAAGAGAAGTTTTTAAAGTAGATACAATCAGAGAATTCCCTAGAGACGGGTTAAAATTATACTATCTCGAGGATTTAGATGGCGAACAAATAAAAGGAGGGTTCTATAAGCAAAATACAGAAAATAAGGTTTGATCCTAAGAGTCACGAGTATAAAATAGAAAAAAATAGTAATCTAAAAGAAAAGGTAAAAATAAACAGTATCTTGTCAAATGGATAGGTTAACCAGCGAGTTTAATAGTTAATATATAATTGCTAGTGAAATTAAGAAAAACAATTGATTTCAGTTTACTTTGTGAACATGGAGAGTGAAGATCATTTCTATTTAACGCTGGCCTTCATCGCTTCTATGGATCTGTATCGGGAAATAAAATATCAGACTATACAACCCAATTATTGAACACTATAACTTTTGATCGAGAAATATATGAAGCAGGAATAAGTGAAATAATAATTCTCGACGCCGATATAGAGAATATGCCTGTTTCATATTTGGCTTTTACGATATTTAGAAATGTTGATAATGTTAAAAATGTATTAAAAAGTAAACCTAATATTGCAACCATCAAACGAGGCACCAATGAATATTTCGTTGGCGGATTTATTAACAAGAAACACTAAATCTTTACATATTTGACTTTGTTCAAATTTTTTGTTTAAGTCTATGAACACATCAGTAACCGATTTATAGTGACCGTGGCTTATTACATAATTTTCAACGAAATATTCATTGGTGCCTCGTTTGATGGTTGCAATATTAGGTTTACTTTTTTATACATTTTTAACATTATCAACATTTCTAAATATCGTAAACGACATGAAACAGGCATATTCTCTATATCGGCGTCGAGAATTATTTCACTTATTCCTGCTTCATATATTTCTCGATCAAAAGTTATAGTGTTCAATAATTGGGTTGTATAGTCTGATATTTTATTTTCCGGATACAGATCCATAGAAGCCGATGTAAAGCAGCGTTAAATAGGAAATGATCGTCACATCTCCATGTTCACAAGTAAACTGATCAATGTTTCTTAATTTCACTAGCATTTATATAACTATTAAACTTCGCTGGGTAACCTATCCATTTGACAAGATACTGTTTATTTTTACTTTTTCCTTTTAGATCCTAATATTTTTTCTATTTTATATACTCGTGACTCTTAGGATCAAACTGTATTTTCTGTATTTCCTGCTTATAGAACCCTCCTTTTATTTGTTCGCCATCTAATCTCAAGATAGTATAATTTTAAACCGTCTCTAGGGAATTTCCTCTGATTGTAATCTACTTTAAAAACTTCTCTTGACCATCCTGCCTCATACCTTTTCTGAAATTTTCATCTGACCTAGACACTCTCACATAATCTCCTACTTTTAATGCTGTGTTTATTTTAATTTTTTTTCCCATTGTGTGTATAGGTACAGAGGTTTTGTCTTTACCATCTCTAGAGGGGTCTTCTTAAGTGTTCTATGATAAGACCTATTATAAGAATAAGCCAAGTCTTGCAGTATATCTATATATTTAAATGTATTCATTTTCCTAAAGTACTGAAGCATTCTTTCTTTAATGGATGTTTCTACTCTTTCCACTATTGCAGCTTTATTAACTGAAAAAGTGTGTTGTAGTACCCAATATCATACTCTGTAACTATTTCTTGAAACTCTTTTCCTAAAAACTCTGTACCTTGTTTACCTGTCCACATCATTTGAGGATATCTATTATCCTCATTTATAATTTCTCTTACAGCTTCAGCAACAGTTTTTGACCTTTTATCTTTTAAAGCCTTTAACCATAAGTACCTTGAATATACATCTATCACAAAAAGAATGTATTGATACCCCCCTTCATTGTAAACTTTATATTTTATCATTTCAGTTAAATCAAGTTGCCATACATTATCGAGGTGAGAGGCTATGGTTTTTCGTGTTGGAATTTTTTTCCGTATAGGTTTATGTAGAGTAAGCGCTTCCTCACATTCTAAATAATTTTTCAATTTTTTTTTATCAATACGTGGCAACTTTGTCGCAAATCTTGAAAAAACACCATAACTGTAAGGGCTGTTTTCACATCAAAGTAATATTTATCGACCGCCTCCTTAGCCTTCCATGACTCGCAATGAACATTATAAATATAAAAACATAATTTCATTTATACTGATATAAAACCGATGTCGATATGCAAATAATTATTATTTTAATTACAAACTAATATTAACTATATTAATTAACAGTTCACTCCCCAACTAATACAATCAGTATAAAAGTACAATTAAATAATCTCAGGGAACTTTCATTTTCGAAGCGAAGATCTGAGGTTTTTTTTCGTGTATTCGTCGCTGCACTTGAAACGTAAGTGTACTTCTACTTAGCATTATCTATCCGACCATGCAAAAGAAGTACAGAGGGACTCCACGTCAGGTCTAGGAGCCATTGGAATATTATCCAGTTCCGTTAATCTTTGTTTATTCTGGATTAAAGTTCTGCGGAAATTAATAGTTTGAAAGTTCTTGTTTTGAATAATTCCATCCTGACACAGGAGGCCTTCTTCCAATCACAGCGGAGAGATCGGATATGAAGTCACAAAATTCTCGATCCTGCTATTGGTTCTCCATCAATACTGATTTGACCGGTTCATTCCATGTCAGCTGATCTAAATCTTATATAGAGCTAAACCGTTTTCCTTATCCTCATTGTAAGCTTTCTTGAGTATATTGTTTTAAAAATTATCTCTCTTTCCACCTCAACTTAGTAATCTGGTGCTGGGGGAGCTTGAATCTTCATTAGTGATTATTTAAACTTTTAGATCTACTAATTTTTGTATAGCGTTTTGATATAGGATTCTTTTTTCATGAATGTCAACATCAGAGTTTAATATATGATGGAGTTCCTTCTCGTAATTATTTATCTGTTCAACTTGCGGATCATATAAACTCAAAGGCTGCTGCTGGAGCAACGGTTGATAAGGGTTATACAATGTCTGAGGCATCTGATGGTATGATTGAGGCTGTTGTTGATGCTGTTGTTGCTGTTGTTTTGCTGTTGTTGTTGTTGTTGTTGTTGTTGTTGTTGTTGTTGTTGCTGGTGATGCTGTTGCAGAGGCAGGGTTCCTGTATTATATTTCATCTTCTCATAATCGCTGTAGGGTAAAACCCACCCCTTCTTTCATTAGTTGGCAGCCACCTGGTTATTCAAAGGGGCTATGATGAAAAGAAGTAAAGGTGGAACAGCACCTCCTCCTTTTTGTAATAGCTTCTTTTTTATTTTAAAGCTTTCTTACGTTACCAGCAAGTTTTTTAATGATGTTTCTATGACGACGCAGCTTTTTACCTTCTGAGGTCTGTTTAAAGAACATTTCCTTTAATAAGATTTAAAGCATACTTCAGCTATACATTGAACAATTTTTTCATCTTCACAGAGTCAATTTGTATTTTACTGAAGGGTTTAAGACTTTGACACACAATTTTCTCATAAGAGGTTAAATAATTTGGCTACTAGTCTAATTATATCAGGTATTGTAATACTGTCCTGATGATCGCTAGGTAAGATGTTTGTACGCAGCAACACTCTGTGTGTGTTCGTTGGGTGAACCTCACAGAGTAAATAACCGTGAGGTATAGATGTAACTTCTTTATATACTTTTAGGAACTCTTTACGCTGAGTAGGGAACATCTGTGTGGCCACAACATTGACTTGACTTATATCTCTTCTTTGCCCAAACAAGATTAAATGTGTATTTAAAGATACACATCACGCATATACTTATTTTGATGAAAGATATTCTGCGTTATAAAAATACAGTGACGTTTAAATGATGAGAGTAAACTGTAAAGGTTTCAGCTATATCCTCATTCATTATGCAATCAAATTCGTCAAGGATTAGTAATTTTATGATGGCTTAACTATTGACAGAGCTTTTATATCATAATAAGCTTCGTGAAATTGAATTATCATCCTTGTATCATTAAACCTCTCTCCTTGGTAAACGCTGTAGCACCATATGATTTTAACAGGCTTTTGTTCGAAAATCTCACTCTTTAAAATATTTATAAAAGAAAGTTTTTGCCCGCAGCCTGTAGGACCAGACACAAGACATGTGGCAGGAGCGCGGAACATAAATTTACCAACGTCCATTACAGGTAGACACCCAAACACTAATGAACAAGAAAAGGTCTGCACTTATGTTATAAACGCTTTAAAATAAAAACTTGTTTTCTTTTCCCGCTTTTTATCCAAAGAACTTATTTATTATACTAAAGAGAAAGAAACTTGAACTCAATAGATCAATAGATCAATAGATCAATAGATCAGATCATTCAATAGATCATGGTAGGATAGGAAGGTGGTTTGATTTACTGATTTACTGATTTACTGCTTTAGAGTATGTAAAAATGCATTTTTTAAAGTTATAAACAAAAAATAAAAATTTTTGAAGATATGTTATATACAAAATATACCTTGAATCAATAGATCAATGATCAATGATCAATAGATCATGGGTCACGAATGGTAGGAGGGTGCTGGATTGGTCTTTATTTACTGATTTACTCGACTCTCTTACTGCTATATGAAGTATGTAAAATGGGCAAATTTTTTACGTTGTACACATAAAATGAAAAAAAATTTAGTAAAACAAATGTTTAAAGAAACAAACATAAATAAATACAAAGTTTTTAGTAAAAACATAACACCTGTTTAAAGAAAACAAAACAAAATAAATAAATTTTTGTGTTATGTTATAACAAAAATATGACTTGAATCAATAGATCAATAGATCAATAGAGATCAATAGATCAATGATCAATAGATAGGAGGGCAGTTTTGATTTACTGATTTTACTGATTTACTGATTACTGATTTACTGATTTACTTGATTTTTACTGATTTACTGTTTTTTCGGTATGAAAATGCAAATTTTTTACTTTATAAACATGAAAAAGAATAAATTTTTTTAGTAAAAACAAAATGTTTTAAAGAAACAAAGCAAAAATAATAAAATTTTTTAAAAAATCTCTACATTATTTTTTAAATAAAAGATAAAATAAACGATATAAAATAAGTAAATAGAAACTTACAAATTTAGAAAAGCGAAATGTATATATTAAATATGAACGACCTTAGAAATTCCAAGACAG